>JAVQJG010147027.1:0-15757 GCA_036024015.1 Craterocephalus amniculus
TGGCATTCTTGTGTTGTGTTTGTACTTTGTTCTGTTTAATTTTGTGTTCTATGGACCCCCTTGAAAACGAGATGTTGCATCTCAAGGGGCTATCCATTCAATAAATTCAAAAATTCAAAATTCAAATAAAGGAATAGGATTCAAAGGGTTAAAAGAAGCCACCATCACTGACATGGACAACTTAATGACTGTTTAAAATAATGGACAACAGGACACTGGTCTGACAAGAGATGAAGACATTCAATTTCAGGGGAAAATTAATATGGGACAGGATGAAAAAGAGACAGAAATATGTGTGTCAGCCAAGTTAAAGCTGAGATCATATATTTTGGGAAGGCAACAATGATTATTTGATGGTTATTTCATCACACAGATAAAGCCTCTGCAGTAAAACAAGGGGGAGGAGACATAAGAAGGAGGGTTACATACTGGTAGGTAGTGCACTCTAACAGCTGTTTTGGCTGCAGTTTGGGGGTTTGAGTTGGGTAAACCTAAAGTTTTCTGCAGGGGTAAGGAGTCTCCTGAGAGTAGTCTGACAGAGCTGTTAAAATACGTTCAGTCTGTGTGTGAGACCAATGCACATGATGGTAAACAGTATTCAACAAATAAGATTTACATTTGTAAGTGGAGTGCAGAAAATGTTCGCAGGTTCATACTGACTTGATGTATTTTAACGATTGGGATGAATTTGTGTAAATGTTTTTACAACTGTAACACCTCAAATACATGAGGCCATTGCAAATGAGTAGTGTGTTTCTGGTAAATGTGTATACATGTGTGATATTCATCAACACTTGAAGTGCTCTGTTTGGAAAGCTGGCCTTGAGATGGAGGATTTCTGCATCATGCGTCTCCTTTCGCACAAGGCCCGAGGCAACATTAACATGTTTGCTGTCCCAGGACGCAGCAACTGTGGAAAAGCGTTCATAAATTCAGCCGGAGGTTGCTTTTTTGGCAGAGCGTTTTCTTGTCCTGTTCTAAACTTCATCTGTCATCTAGAGTGTCTCTTTCTCTGTCTGCAACTCAGAGTCCGACCAACACACAGACAAGGTCGTATTACTGAGTGATGATGTGTACTGGGGCATGGAATTGATGCTCATCATCCAAATTTTCCAACAACCATTACATCTTGGGAAAAACATTAACCCTTTGAAGCCTGAGGGTGTTTTTGTGTGTCTATACTGCATCTAATAAAATTTCCAGTGCATTTTGAGCACAATTGTTACCTCTACCTGAAATCTTCTCTTTGCTAACTGCATGCACTCTTTGCATTCCAGAGTGGCTGAAACACCTTAAATATGAATGGAGTTATTTGAGCATAAAAAAACCCCCAAACCTGCAAATACAAATATGCATGTTTCAGATGAGTAATAGCGCCTCTTCTGTGTGGTACAGGATGTTAAAACAAAGCTGAGGATGGTATGCCAGATGGCGACTTTGACACTGACAGGTTGAATATGTATAAGGAAGTATTTTCCCATGCGAATAAGTGGTTTGTATGCACCATTGTTTACGGAAGGATCTTAGCTGTGTGGGCTTGACACGTTGATGAAGTAAAGTACAAGCCTTAGCTGGGCACCTGTCATCTCTCATTATCCCACAGAAAAAATATGGGACATAAAAATATGATAAAGGCGACCTTGTACTGTTGCATACCTTAAGCCATGTTTAGAAGAAGAAGAATTGCACCAATTAACAATAAATTCACTCATTGTTTGGTATTTACAGTGACCAAATATCAGTATTTTAAGAAGGAAAGTGGTAATACAAGAAAGTGGTAAAAGTTTGACTATTCCAACTTTGTTTTGAATATGTTGCCAGCTATGAATGCAAAAATGGATGCATGTGACCAAAAATTAAGTTGAGCTAAAAAGAAATATCGTTCCTCCTTCTCTCTCGGTCTTCCAACTCCCCACTGCTGCGTCTCCTTCCTGCCTCGACCACAACACAGCAGCTTAACCAACAGCTGCACATTATGTGTGCAGCTATAATATGAAGAAGCAAAAGGCTGGTTGGCAATGTATCTACTTTAGCGCATGGTTTAATTTTATCAGATTTAAGCATGTCTAGTAGGCGAGCCCCCCCCCCCCTTGATTTGTCTGTGAGAATATCAACCACAACAGCTTCTGCACTCAAGGCCAAGATCCTCAGCTGCAACCATATATCCTGAGCAGCATATGAGGTGGCTAACTGCATCAGAGCTCAGCTCAGTCTCAATACCATCTGCTTTTCGCTCATACAGTCTCATCCAAAACAAATTTCGGAGGCTTCAGCTCAAATGAGGAAAATTAAACCTAGCGTGAGAGTGCGGTACTCACGGCAAAACCTGAGAAGCTAGTGTTACTGCAAAGTGATATGCAACAGGACTCCGAATGCCTTAAATGTTTAGTCATAAGTGACTAAAGATCTCCTGATCAGACACAATCCTCTCATCAATTGTGCCTCAATCTTCTCCGTTCGGACTCTGACTTTGCAAACACAGGACGACCCAGCGAGGGGAAATTTGCCATCGGTGTAAGGAAGAGACCTGAAGTTTAAAGATGTCAAGTTTCCATTTGGTGAAGAAAACGGAGACTCCTGCATTCCCAGACAATGGTTCACATTCCATAGCACCTCTCTGTGCCCTGTGAATCATACAAGCTGAGACAGACTGACTGAGGATATCTGTTCACGCACACACACACACACACACACAACCCAGAAAACCTCAATGGAATACCTCAGAGGCATTTTATATCAGACAGTTATGGCAAGTTAGGATTAAAGAACCTAATTTCCTGAACTAGCATGTTTGAAAGATGCTCTATTAATATCAAGGCGGGTAAGAATAATAAAAAAAAAATCACAGATTCAGATAATCTGCTTTAATGCTTGGACTGTTTGTTCTACCTTGCTGTATGATTGATTGAGTTTCCATCTCCTTGTTTCCATATTAAGATAAATCATGGCTAAAACTGCAAAATTTTCCTTAAAAGCTCAGCTGTACACCTCATAACAATTTAACTTTCTCAAACCGACCGCTGCGATAAACTTGAGGCTATGAATAACATTTGTTTCAATTATCTTTCAAACTGATGAATCCCTTCTGGACAGGAAGTTGTAGCTTGATACTTTGTAAAGTGTTGCCATGATAAAGCTGATTAGTCCCTCTGCGGCATTCTTCAATCCTGTGGTTTTTTTCCTATTGTCAGTGAGATAACCTCAGAATTCTGACTGTTATCTGTTGTATATTTGGATTGTGACTCACTGCTCTTTTAATATTTTTCTCCTTTACCAGGCCAACACATGCAGAATAGTTTGTCCTGCCATGAATCCAGAAGTATCGTGCAGCTGAAAACACCTGCATCTGACCAGCTTGCATTCCCTGTCAGGCTGGGGGCGTGTTTATGTGTCTTTAAACAGCAGGCCTGGAGCTAAGTCACACTTAAAACTGCAATAACAATAACACCCCCAACATGTCATATCCATCATCTGTGTCCACAACTTTCTGAGAGCAGCTTTGAGCACACAGATCTTGTCTTTTATTCAAAGTTTACCCCCCGAAACGACATGATAAATTCTTGTTTGTCAGCTGCTGATCCAATTTTCCAAATTAAATAACACCCCGAAAGGAGGCAATGCCACAGCTCAGCTATTGGCTGAAAAAAAAAGTGCAATAAAACACTGTTTTACTCTTAAATGTTGGTTATAAGATGGACATTTACATTAGGAGTTGGATTCTTATGGGCAAATCATAAATAATACTGTCAAGAAGTGACTTCTTTGTGAGACAGCAGCAAGAGCCAATGTAATCCTGATCTAGTCTTTGACTTTTAAAAGGCTTGTGTCCCTTTTAAAAGTGCACTTTTAGATGCTACACCCACAATGAAGCAGAATCGTAGAAAAGCATTCCAAAAAGTACAAATCCCACACAAAATAGGGATGTTTGTACGGCATCAAAAGGCTACTGCTCGTTGGCCGTGCTCCATATGACCAAATATGGAAGGAAAAAATGCTGCCTTTTCCCGTAACCAAACTGGGAAAAAAGAAAGAAAAAAAAAAAGAGGGAAGGTTTTCTTGCATGCTGCGTGCACAGCAAGATAGAGCTCTCACACTCTGCACAGTGGCCACAGACTTGGCTCCTTTTCAAAACAGCATGACTGATGGTGATGTTGGACTTGCCTTGACACCTCAACCAATGCCGTTGGCCACACTCGCACACACAACCCTGCACACCTGTACGACTCGGGAGTCATGAAAGGCAGGCACGGCGATCTTTTCACTGCGCTGACATTTCATTTTTAAATACACACAAAAGCTTTTCCTCAGTCTCTCATATGAGCTCTCTACCAGAGTCTCTTTGAATCGCAGCCCCCTGGAAAGGAACATTCCTCTTGGTGAAAAAGCAGCCGTCTCCAATGCCACAGTCCTCCGCTTTAGTTGGAAACGTTTTTTTTTATTAAAATCTGGGGCCCCCCTCGCTATGTGGACAATCAGCTGCAACAGCCTGTTACAAGAAATAAATGTCTGTGTAGGCATGTCATTTCTCCCAAAAACTTATTGGAAAAATGAGTGCAACACTGGATGGAAATAAATCTTGGAACAGCAGCTTATCAAAACAATGCCACAGCATTGCTGAAATGAAAACTAAGGCAGATGGTGTATGGATGATGTGGAGTCTGACCACTGTGCAAAGCCTTTTCCAGCTTATTCCAAAGATTCTTAATGGGGTTCAGATTAGACACGGGCGTATCGATACTTTGGAGTTGATCATTCGATGCCAGCTGGTCAAAATATTGGTATTGATACTTTTTTGAGTATCGAGATACCAATCTGCTGAGAATAAACACACCATTTCTTTTCAGGCCTGAGAGTTTTAAGCAGTCAAACTGCACGTGAACCCTAGCCTCAGTGTATTCTTTCTGTGTCACATTATTATGGCAGCCTATCAGATACCACGATAATACTGCTTCAGTTAGTGATGTTTTTATTTGATATTTTACTGGTTTAATGCAGGTTATTGTGCAGTGTTTATTTATAATATTTAACATTTTACTAGTAAGCCCCTTATTTTTCATTAAAATTGTAAATAATCTTATATCATTCAGTACTTTAATTACATTGTCATTTAAAAAATATTCAATATTCAAGCCCTATCTTTCAAGGGACAAAAAATTGGTTGTATTGACAGTATCAATCAAAAACTATCATAACCTAATGGTAGTGTATTTGGATTCTGGAGCAGGAGCTCTGCCGTAGGTTACTCCCTCATCATTTCACACCAGGGGTGCTTATTTTGACACTATGCTGGGTTTGCGGTGCTAGCCCTCCCAAACGGAGTCAGAGCAGGAGATGATAACCTCTGCTCCGCACCCAGACTGAAAATGAACTGCATGTGTGATGCTGACACTGGCTGATCTGATCTGGTTTACTCTTAGATATTAATAATGGGAATGCAGACTGTGGTCACAGACATGTAAGAAGTTTTATTGTATACCGAGCGTCCTCTTGCCTTTGTGTATTCACGTGTGTTTTATTGTCTTTTATGTCCATTTATGCACTTTTTGTCTTATTTTACTGTAAAGTACTTTGTGGTTTTTATCTGTGACAGGTGCTGTATAAATAAATAACCTTTCCTTCGCTCCAGAGATGATGAAATTTGACTGTATATTAAATATTAATCTAAATACAGAGCTAAAGTCAGGGAACCCTATACTTAAGCTTTATTATTCTGAATGAGTTTAAATATATATGTCAAAATTTTTCACTAAATCTTGTTTTTACTCCATCAGAGTGTTTTAAAGAATATTCAGCGGAAAACGACAACATGGTTTTTAACTGTACACACAGACTTCTGTACGATGTCATCAGGGGGAGGGGCCAGAAAGCAGTTCCCGCTCAAAGCAATGCTTGGATTGTTTGGCAAAACCTCTACAAAACCTCCAGAAGAGATGGATGGAAAATTTTTAATATTCTGATGGATTGCAGCCTTTTGCCAAGAGCAGAAGACGACTGTGGATCCAGGCCAGAAAGGTGGACCACAGTCCCACAAGTTTCAAATGCAACAGTGTCTACTGTGTCTACTTTGTGTATCAACATACAAATCTCTGATCCAAATGGGTTTGTGGACCTGTATTATCATTTATTGTAAAGAATGGTATCAAGATCTGATAGTGTCTCTGCAGATTTTACAACGAATTTACCAACAAGATTTTATAAGCAATAAAAATGTACAAATATACCAGACGTTTATTACAGTCTTGTGCTAACCTCGGTTTTTTACACAAGTGTGCGGATGCACAAGCATGCATTTAATGTTTGTATGTAAGAAACTTGACTCTACGATGGGAAAAAGATGTGACTCCCAAGTACAAACACAAGCAATTCAAACACCACATCCTCAGCAAAGCAAACATCATTGTGACAGCATCGCCGCTGAGAGTTTCGGTTGCGTCTGGAGCCAAACCAAAAGCCAGTTTTTAATGAGGTTGCTAGATTAGCTTTAGCAATGCCTACTGACAACGGTATATGTTAAACATCCACAGACACCCAATAAAAATAGCCTCCAAAAAAGGTAGTTTTCCTTTGTTCTGCAACCCCCAGGCTAAAAATGGGGAGAAAATACTCAATATAAAGTTGCTTCATATGAAAAAAAAGAGAATTTAAACAAGATGCGATTTTCCAATTCAGTTGGATGTCTCCCTGCTTCCAGCTTTCAAAATCCATCTCACCACCAAGTTTGGCATAAATTCAGTTGTGAATTCAGCCTGCAAGTGAAGAGTCTCTACTCAAGACCATGATACTTTTTTTTTTTTTTTACAATGGACACTATTTGCTTGGCTGCCAAGCCCTAAAGAGGGAAGAGAAAAGTGATTAATAAGCTATTCTGGCTCCTTCTTCTCCTGTTTGCTCAGGATCCAGAGAATTTAAGTTTTCAGCACTGCAACCCTGTTATGTAAGTCTCTCCTTGGCAAATTACATCAAAATGTATCCACACTGTCAAACTATTTCAATAAATATACACTCCTGTATTTCATACGTGATACCATAACCAAAACAATTTCACTATTTTAAACCAAATGCAGCTTCACAACAAACATGTCATTGAAAAGAAGGATTAAAAATGTCAGGAATAAAACTAACATCATTCGGTCTCTAAGAATAGTAATCTCTAGTGAAGATGTTCCTAAAATGAACGATCGGTGTAGGATTCGTCCTGCACCACAGTCGCACTTTTTCTTCCGTGTCCCTTCGTCTCCACAGCCTCTCACATCTTTCGTTCGTGTCAGTTTCTTGAAGAACAGCAGCTTCCTCTAGCTCCTTGAGGACAGTCCATGCTGACACCTGCCTTATGTCAGAGTAAATGAGGCCCGGGCAGGAATATGTGTCTCCACAACAGGACATTAATCTGCTACTAGTGAGCTGTCCAAGGAGACTAGTGGAGCCAGAGTGCTGATATATGGTGGGTTTAACTGAAAGCTCCGCTACTGCCGACGTCATAGCAAGATAGCAGATTATCCAGCTGATGGCATTAAAAGAGACCTAAACGGAAATGAGCTCAGACTGGAATGGAACATAAATGACATCTAGGGAGTAAGATCTCTTCTTTATTCTCACAGCAAGGTTGAAACAAATTGAAGTCACAAGTCAGAATATGCACCACAGATCAGTGGCTGCAAAAAAAGAGGAAGATGGTGAGCAGGATCCGCAACAGCTCAATGCCTCTGGTTCATGGACAACGACATGACATGCGGGAATCATTAAGTGGAACATAAAAATATTTTTCTCATAAAGCTCGAAAGGTTCCTTATGTGAGTCTCAGGGGAGAAAAAAGTGGAAACAAAATGGATCTGCTGAACATTTGTGACATGCTTCCTATAAAAGCCACATTTCGGTCATGGTGGATGTGTGGCTCCCTCCCTGGCCAGACAGAAATTACACTCTGTTGAGACGAAACGAGAAAATCGGAAGGGTAAGAGGGGGGGGGGAGATTATAACCAGTGGAGTGATTTATGTAGCTGACTCAAACCCACACAAAGGGAGAATGTAGCCCCATCATACCTTACATGGAAACATACATAAGGGTAGAGCGAGGCTACAAAGCATGATGCAATGACCCCACACTTTGAAAGCCTGTTGAAAACATGACAGCTGAGTGAAAACCCTGACATAAGTCAGCCGCTTTCGTGCATGCGTCATAGCCCTGTGAGGATAACACAGAGAAAATCACTTGAACAAAAGACATATTTATTTAAATCACTCCAAAACGCCATAAATCCTTATCTCTCTTGCCTTGTTTTAAGACACGGCTCAGTAAATCATGCGGTGGAATGCCAATTTTTTGAAGTGTGCTGGGAGGTTTTTCAAGGGTATTACATGACAAGGTATTTTTCAACATAAGGGGCTGCATTCCTGGAGAGAGATAGGAGAAGATTAGGGAGCGGGTGGAGTGTTGGACCATCAAGATGACCTGAACAAGAAGGCCTATTACTCACAGTGGATGTGGAGGTGGAATGATCCCCTGACGCTTATACTCAGTTCAGTACAGAATTACAGGATCGAAAGAAAAACAAATAAAGTGAAAAGAAGAAAAAAAGCTGACTCTTTATTGAAAAAAACAAAACAAAACGTTTTTTTGCATCTCCACAAGTCAGAAAAGGCTATAGTAATAGAGCGGGACTGTCTCTGGGTAGTTATGCCTTTCAGTGAAATAAGTCCATGTCACCTCAATGTGGATCTACTGAGTCTTTTCAGCAAGACAATGGGACATTTGAGCTAGGCTCACATAGGCTTGAGGGCCCATTTATACTCCGTGTTTAATATGCATATGCATATTGTTCAGAGCCCTCTGTTGGTCCTCTACGTCTTTGTTTCAGTATTTTTCAGAGATCTTGTGGATTCAAAGCAGTAAATGGAGAAGCAGCACTGGAAATCAGGGGGCAGTGTTGTACAATGTAGTTCACGTGCGATCTGGAAAGGAAAAATGAAGAAGGAACCACAATGTATTTAACCCTTTAAAGCCCAACCTAGGAAAAACTGGCAAAAAAAGTCTACTTTTTAAAATCTGAAGTACTTATTTACTTTAATAAATAAAGTAAAACTGTATAAGGCAAATAGGAGATTTTCCTTTTTATTTAAAAAACGAGGGGCGTGGTTTTTCAGTTAGGGGAGAGGTAGAGAGGCATTGATTCACACAGGCTTTGTTTTGGTTTGAGACAGCTTCACAGTACGCCACCTAACGGTGAAAAAAAATGGCTTTTAGCTCCTTTAAAGGGGCAGAAGACAAGTTTCACATTTTATTCTGTAGTTTTGAGCAAAGTTTTTGCCATAAAATGATGTAAAATGTTCTGGAAAAAAAAGGTATCAAATATGATATATTTGGCTTTATAGGGTTAAAAGCCAGGAAGACCACTACATCTGATTCTGAAAACAGTCTAAAATGAGCTCTAAAACTGTCGATGACCAAAACAAGACTGAATCCACCAGATTTGTCGAAATGTAGTGTGTGCCAAAGTAAGTTGATTTTTTTTCTTTACTGTTATGGATTTCCTAGTGTGGCTTGGATCATAGTCTTATTGCATGACTATGTTTGACAGATGGCCTCAGTTGGTTTTTTGTCAACTGTGATGCAGCACTTTTATGACCATCGCCACTCTGGTTTCATCTGTGCAAATGACATTGTTTCTGAAGGCCTGTGGTCTGTTAAGATACAATTTTCCAAACCTACATAAATTGTGTTTCAATGTCAATTTTCAAAACAACTGTCTCTATGTACTTTGATATCTAATTTACTGAGGTCTGTAAATTCTGATATGTATCTTTAGTTTCCGTTTTTCTTTCTTTTTTTCATATTTTCTCTGATTATTGCACAGTATGATATTGTTGAAACATTCACTTCTGGATTGATTCACAACTTAATTAAATATTTCCTATTTCTGAATATTTCTCGCTGAAAAACACTCAAGATCACAGACTGATGTGCAGCAACAATAATGCCCTTCGCATCTTTCCTTTCTTCCCTCTTTGGCATTGTGAGACTGGAAAAACTGCAAAAACTTTAGCTCTTCCAGAGGTACTCACACTTGCAGATGTTCATTTTAGGCAGGTGTATTTGATTAGCAGCATCTGGCTACTACTTTTCCTCTTAATCACCATGGAGGCTGCAAGGGTGTACTCAGATTTTCTATCAAATCATGAGGAAAACATTTGCCTGTTTGGCTACAAAAGGGTGCACCGTGTTCAACATCTAACTGCTACTTTCCCTGTCAGCTGTTTGATTTGCAGCTTTAAAAGGTATCAAATACAGAAAGCACTTTATAAATGATAGACTATTTGCTAAGCTGATTGCACTATCAGCATCAGCTGGTAAGCATGTTATTCCTGCCTTTTGCACATTGCTGCTGCAAAAGTTACTGCCTGTCATTGCACATTTGTGTATTTTATGCTCTCCACATCTGTCCTCTGAAGCCAGCAGGAATTTATTGCATTCATTGCTGCATTAACTTTTAACCCAGTACTGAACTTCATTGCAGTAATACTTCCATCAAACACAAGCTGCACCAAACAGAGTGCAAAGCATACTGAGCATCACTCTTTGACAAAACATGGCATTTGTCAGCGGAAAATTCGCCAGAGAGCAAACCCAGTCCACCAACACCACTTGAAGGATATTACACAAGGATTGTCCGTTGTTCAGGCAACAATACATTTCCAAGAAACATCATGGTCCCGTGAAGCACATCTTTCTGTGGTCTGTAGCTTCACATTTGAAAGTAGCAAAGCATTATGATTGCTTTCGAATCAGCAGAAGAACATTCTCTGAGTGACGGCGCGCTCACCTCTCTTTCCAAAAAATACATTCCACTCTGCTCATACCTCAGATCCTTTCAGGGCTCTACAGGGCTGAACTTCACTCGCTTTACCCAATCTAATTTTCGTGCATGGCTGTACTGACTGTTATTATTAGAGTGGCAGCCAGCCAGCTTGGATGGGTACATGTCTTCTGAACCGACCTCCCCCCCCTCAATCCCCCTCGAGGTGAAAGGCCTAAGCCTGAGTCTTAAGGCCTGGAACATGTTCCATGCAGGTGTTTGAATGCTTTGAGCTACACAAGTGTTATTTAACTAATTGTTGCCTTCCGTGTCACCATTATAGATTTTTTTGGTATGATTATCCTTATCACAATTATAATGTGTTAAGTGATATAAATGACTGCAACTGCATGAACACTCCTTATACGTCTTGAAACATGAGAGGACCATCTAGCTTGATTTTGATTTCCAGTTGAATTGCTGCTGTTTGAAACAGTGGATATAACAGATCATTACACATGGATGACTAAAAAAGGCGCTGACCTCAAACCGAGCCAATCAAGTTCAAACAGTAAAACTATTTGTCATGAAACCCTGAGATTTTGTTTTATTTTTGCATCCACATTATGCAACACTTTCTGAACTCGTCTCAAAAGTTGCAATAGGAACAATAACATTTTGTTTCCATGTTACATGACGATAACATCATTTAGGCCAGCTAATGAACATTTTTCGTACAAAGTCAAGGGTGAAACATCCATTGATTTTCCACATATGTTTATTCCAATGCAGAGTTGTTTCACTGCAGATTTTTTATGTCATGATTCTCAAGTTGGTGAGCCATCCTCAACAATGACACCACGGTCATTCTTTCTATAACCCCCTAAGATCTGACATGGATGAGTTCATTGTTTGAAGGAAATAACTCCTCCTCTGATTGGCTCATTTTTACACTCTACCCCTCTTCTGCAACTCACATGGAACAAAAAACAAAGCAGCACAAGCCGTCACAGGTGGATGTTGTGTAACTTTGTTTTTGTTCCGTGCACGAGTTGCGCTGATCATTATTAATTCATGGTAGCATTTAATACTGCGATTATTTGTGGAACCAAATTATCTTGGCATATCTATGCGAGAAAGCTGACCAGTTCCATTTCTGAGCATGTCATGCTGGCTGTCTCACAGAGACCGGCTCTAAGGCTGAACTCTCACAAAGCTCCATTCAGTCAGGAATTTTCTGTGCTTCCTCGTGGCTGGTTCAAAGGTCATACATGGCATCTGCTGTGTGTTCTGCTGTTTTTTGACGACTGTAACCATGAGAAACACTTGCAACCTTTAAGAACTCTATATCATTGATCGTTTCCACGTATTTGCATCGGTTGAGGTTGCCATTTGCATACTCTAGGTAATGTATGGCACCTAAACACCTGCGATACACAATGGCAGACTTTGGGGATCCAACGCCTGAAATTCCAGGAAACTCTAGAGCTTCAAGAGACGAAACAAAGCTCTGTCTCTTCCTTTGTATTTTTGTCTTACACTGAGTCTGCCTCAGCAGGCCTGAAAGCTGTGCAGCCTGTTGGCTGTGATTGACTAATATCACACCATTTTACACGCAGAGGTTTCTGACTTTTAATGCCTTTGCTAATTCTAGACCACAGACTATTTAGACCATGGAAGACGCAATCATCATTGAATGCCATTAGCATGATGTGGCATTTACCACTAAATTGAGGATAAAATTCTGCTTCAGAGGTTAATATATGTGCGGTATTTAAGCCTCCTAATTCCTGAATTTATTAGAATAACACATATCTCAGACAGCCATGAAATTGTAAATAATTGAGCAGTGCTCTTAGGAGGCTTCTCTGGTTGCTCTGTTGAGGTCGCTGCAAGCTTTTTTTTTTAGCTGATGGCAAAACTGAAAATGAGCTTTGGTTCACAAAGCAGCAGCGCTCAAATGGGAATAAATCCAAAACCAGAGCAGTAATCTGTCCATGGGGGTTTGTCCATGTCTTCTGGCAGGGAAATCTGTCTCCTCCACCTGGGTCAGCACTGCACTCAAACAACAAAATACATGTCTGAACCCACTCATACACATGCACCTAAACCACCCACCTTGTGTTTATGTTCAGAGCATGAGTGACTGGTATTTCATTTCGGCCTGCCCGGAGCCCTTTTGCACAGTTTGCCTTGGCTCGGGTACCATTACTGGTCATTAGGTCTAACCTGAACTAATAGGCGCCTATTTTCCAAGGTGGTCTCTCGGTGTGGCTGTCACTGTAGTGAGTGGCACCATGGGGGCTCTAGCCCTGACTTGGGCATACAGAGTCTCATGAAAAATCTCTTAGAACACAAGCCAGGCTCCATCATACAGGAGACCCTTTTTCTTTTTTTCTTAATAACAAGAACCCATTGTTCAAGGGGGGCAACTGGGTATTTTGTTTTCTTATTAAGCTGGGTTTAATGAGGCCATCCAGAGCATGCACCGCACCCCAACTCTCAGCTACACTATGCTGCATTTGTCTTCTTCAACATCCAAAAGAACAGTCCACTAGACCATGAGTTCGGATGGCTCCACAGCTCAGTACGCAGTTGCATAGGGTTTGTGGTTTGGGGGATTTGAGGGCTATTGCCAAAAGATTCCCTTAATAATGGTTTGCAATGATAAAACTTCTTGTTAATGGAAAATAACTTGGGTACAAATATCCTGGAAGAGCACCCAATAGCCAATCTGTCAATCTCTCCAACTTTAATCAATTCAAATAAAACACTACCTGGAGATGTGGGATGGGAAACCTGGGTGACACTACTGATGTTAAGGTTGAAAGAGTTGAAAGAGTGGGGTGGGACCAGTGACTTATGTGATGGGAAATTCAACCTGGCATACACCCTAAACCGCAACTTTGAAGTACAGTAGGCTGCCAGGAGTATGGCTGTTAAGTGTAGTGGGAACCTGTTTCACAACAGCAGCAATCACACAACAGTGTGTGTGGGACATGACGAGAGGTCCAGTCGGCATCGGGCACTTCCCCACCTAAAAAATACACCACACTGAAGCTTGGAGTTTGGAGTTACTGCGACAATCCTACAGTTGACAATAGGAAACTGTTTTAAGTAAAATCACATCAATCCAAAAAAGACCATGCTCTATTAAGACATTAAACCAAGATTTAATGTGCTGCTAATGACTGCTGAAGAAAAAATCACCCCTGATTCCCAATGGAAACCATATATTTTACATATTAAAACAAAGAGTGCCTTTCAAATTAGCCCATTTCGAGGATATCTGTAAATATCTCAATGTTCTCATGACAGATATCTTCTTTGACCATTAAAGTCTTCATATGTTTTAGCCGTGCTCTGCTCGGCTGTGACATGTGTCATCATTAATCAGGAGAGAAAGAGTCATTAGTCTAAATGTGGGGGTAATTAATCCATGCTCACACTCCATTAGACGTCATGCTCAATTTGCACACAGAGCTGTGTACTGTCTAAATAAGTAGAGATGATGGGACCGGCAGCTATTATTCCTGAACTGCTTGGCATCCAAACACTTAGCTTTTGTGCCGCTGAGGCGCTACCATGTATCTAAGAAAGTGGACGTACAGGCTCACATGCTGCTGTTCAGGATCACAATTACAAATCAAAGTCAAAGTAAAACGTCTGTACTTAATAACTGCAATCGTGGTCCTTTTTTTCCATACTACATTTGTCTGAGCAGAGAATAATTGCCCTCATATGTATCTCAGACATAAAAAAAAGTCACTGGACCTCTGTAATAAAGCCAAACCATAAGCCTCCAACAAGGTTAAACTGCAGTAGGGCATCTAGTATGAATTAGCCCTTAGTTTAATAAGTACCATTTGGCTGTCACCTTGGCGGCTGTAGAGCTGCTCTATTACAGTAAAGCCCCTCTGGTACTGGGCTGAGGTTATTCAATAAAAACCTGACTGAGTGTTTCTCCCAATCACCACTGGCAGAACTCTGATGAGGTAAAAAGCTCTCCAATGCCAGCCTCTGTCCCTGCAGAGCACTGTCTGATTAAAATGGTTTTCTGAGGCCATATTTTTGCTCTCCTTGTCACCTTGCCAGACCCCAGTTAGAGTACAGAGAGAAAAATTGACAAATGACCTAATGCATACTGAAATGAATCCATGAAAACAGATTTACCGGTAATCTATAAAAGGCCTGCCGATAGGTAGGTAGATAGGAGCGCTGGATTTTTGACAAAAAACTTTTGGGAGAAACAGTTGGCATCAATATCTCAAAGTCACAGGAAGAGAATGTTGAAAGCTGCCTAAACACACGCTACATTTTGTTACTGGTTGTTGAGGGAGGAGTGGTTTTTGCATCAGTTATTCTGCACTTTTGATCCTCCGCTTTAATCACTGTCACATACACGCAGGCACACACACATTTATCTTTTCAACCCCAACGAGGCACTGACGTGAAATGGAAAGACACAGCAGCAGCAGAGTGGCCCACTAGTGCCGGCTCTCTGACTCTCCCGTCCTCTCGCCTTGCTTGTAATACATTCCTGAGCAATCCTCGGAGGCTCATATGTAAATGCCTGAGTATGCTTCTGATTAGGAGGCACAAAGAGTACACTCTATAAATGCACTCTTAAACAATTACCTCTGCTTCCAACTGCTGCTCCAACGCAGACCTCAGACTGTGCTGCTGACTGACTTTCCGACTCAGGTAAGAGAGCTGGATGTGGGTCATTTACAGCAGCGCGCCATGCTTCAGTTAAAGGAATACTCCGCCGTCAGAATGATGTGCCTTCATTAATTTACTCACCCTCATGCTGATTGAGACGTTGGAACACTTTGTTGATATTCATCGTGTAGCCGGAGATATCGGGAGGTTTACATCTTATTTCCCTGCGGCTACAACGATGCTAAATAGAGCCCGGTGAAAAAATTCCACAAAAACTTGTCAATATTCCTCCATACTGCTCGTCC
>JAVQJG010147041.1:0-29233 GCA_036024015.1 Craterocephalus amniculus
TTTCTGGTAGGGGGAGACCAGAGAGAGGAGGAAATGTCCGCTTTTTCATCAGAACAGGTCAGTCAAGCAAAATACTTACTTCCAAGCTGCTGTATGATGATGATAATGCTGCATAGAGCCGCTTTAACTTTTAATGTCCACCATTTGTGAAGTTGTCTGAAAGTCGTTTGAAAGCGAATTCCTTTACAGCCATAATGGAACTTTAAGAAAATAATAATCACAGAGACATCGGCAGTGCAGGTTGAAATGTGAGGCATCAAAAACTAAAAAAACTAAAAAAGGCTGCAATCCAGAGACACAAAACAAGGTTGAAGTTGTTTATCATTTATGCAGGAGGAAAATTATACAGCTGAAATCTGTGGAATTAATTTTGCACTGTGCTTCAATCTTTCAGTAACCAAAACACTAGAAAACCGCCTTTAAATGGTTGGTAAGGCGACACAAGGATCACAACATATTCTTATTTCTCTCATATATGAGGTTGGTTGAGAGTGAATGCCTTCCTGCTGCATTTTGCCTGACTTGAACTGCAAATGCGAGAAGGATTTACTTGTCAAATCATCATGACACACATCCATGGACACAGATGTGTGTATGAGAAGAGTCCTTAATCTGGTGTACATTAAGTCAGTCTGTCCAAAGCTTCCTTAATGCCTGACTGCAGCAACAGGCATGTCGTCAACATGTCCGAACCTAATGGAGAGACTTATTTACGCTACTAAGCACTGACTATTGCTTTTAAAAAACCATTAAGAATACCAGACAGAAAACAGCTTTGTCTTTTTTTAAAACATTTTTCCCCCTTAAATTCCAGTGCAACACTAATGCCTCCGTTAGATAAGAATTAGATCACCCGGGAACTCACACAATGGGCTGACCCGACTGGTGTGATGATACGGTTTGAAACATGATGGAGAAAAATGGACAAATTGCTGAATAAATTTTAAAAAAAGAGAGAGAACACTAAAACTACTGGGTTTGGATTTCATATACAGTGATAAAAAGCATTAGGGGATGAAGTCATCTTAGGCTATTCAAACCAAGACACAGAGAGAACGAAAAAAGGGCACAGAGACTTAGGCTGGAAGAGGAAGGAGATAAAGATACAGGAAGGGAGAGGGGGGGGGTCATGTCTTATTAATACTGTGACTGCTCTCTGGCAGTGAGTTAAAACACACATCTACCAAACATCTGTCAAATGGAGTAATCCATACAGTTTAACATAAGCTTCTAGCACCACCCCGGAACATGGACTCACACAGATGCTCTGATATACAAACATGCTAAACATTGGACATGAAGTGGGAGCAGGCTTTGTGCGGATGCTGTTGTCATGTGACCTCAGCCCGGGTGAGCACAGCCTTGGATTGAGAGCTGCTTCATGCATACTCCAGTATGTGTGTATATGCTCGTATTCGATATGCATGACATGTTTCTTACCGTGGACCTGCAGCATGGCCGAAGCCTCCGTCTTGCCCACGCTGTTCTCAGATGTGCAGGTATACGTGCCTTCATCCTGCTCTTTTACGCGGAACAAACGGAGGTTGTTGCCATTGCGGATTTCAAACCTGGAAATGAAGAAAGTGAGATAATGAAGGGACTAAAAAGGGAAGCGTAGCAAAATCAAATAAAGAAGAGTGCCTGTAGTAATCTACTCAAATCTATACATTCTGTCGGGATTATAAGATAAACATATTCCTTTCCATGTCAGTCAACCTGGTGGCAGGGATTTCTTTCCACAACAAAAGATTACATGCAAAGTCTCCTAAGCCTTTGTGAATAATTATTTATAGTAATTAATTCATTTGCCATTGTCTTTGAAAAGGAGGACGTGAATGAAACATGTTTATTTATTTTATTTGACTTCCTTTATTCGCCATGAAGACAAAGAAAAAAGATTCGGAAGAAATATGGGATAAAAGATAAATACAAAATGAAAGCCAGAAAAAAGCTTCAACAACCATGGCAGACAGCAACTATATTTTCATCATTACTACCGATTCTCAACAAGAAAAGTAAAGTCTCAGTCTGCATGATTATGTCTTCCTGTAGTGATCACGCATAACATTTTGACCATTTGCAGCCTTTACCAGTCGGTGCATGGACTCCACTGGCCCTCTGAGGGTGTGTTCTTGTGTTTGACACCACTGTCAATAACAAAGCCTTTAATGCTGCAAGTAAGCCGGTGTGAACTCCATGGATGTTTGTTCAACACATCCCAAACATGCTCACTTGAAATGACAAAACAAAATTTCTACTTTCCTTTCAAAACCTTTCCTATCAGAATGTTTTAAAGGAATTTTGCTACACTGAAGTTTTAAAGTTTTTAAATAGTCTCTAGTAAAAAGGTACAGCACGAGTGATGAACTCCAGTTATCATCAACATCATAAAAAGACCACCAGGTTCTGATAGAGATTCTAAATTGAATCAAAGGTGTATTCACTGAAGTTTTTATCATTTGGGTGTTTCATTCATGTGGAACAGGTGGGTGCCCAAACATGCTCACTTTTAAACCAGGTCCTAAAGTGGAAACATTGGGGTCATCTAAGTCTGCTATACAACAATATATATTAAATGTCTATATTTTATCAACAATGAATGAAATAGCTACTTAATGGCCACACCTTGTTCATCCATCAGTCTTCATCCATGTACGGTGTGGTTTAGTGAGGTCAGTGAGCTGGTGGAGCTACTGTAGAGGAGTAATTCATGTCTGTCCAGGTCACCTTGATTTTGCCTGCACTATGTGGTTAATGAGACATGTCTGAGAAGCACCACAGTCCATATAAAAAAAGGCTATATTTAATAATTACCTCAATGTTGGTTTTATCAAAAGAATTCAGCCAGCGCAGAATGCAGCAGTTATGGTGAGAAGCTAGCTAATGGACGCATAAAGCCAACCATGTTGACAGGGGGCCCACAGCTTTTTAGTATTAGCATGAAGGGGGTCATCAGGGAAAATAGGTTTGGGACCACTACAGCTGTGGTTCCCAAACTGGGGGTTGGGACCCCCAAGATTATTTAAGGGGGTCCCCCACATTATTTTTGAAAAATATAAAACCAACATTTAAAAAATATATATATATATTTTGATCATGGCCGTCAAAAAGAAATCACCAATGCAGAGATAAATATAAATTTAGATCTTTCATTTCTAAACTAAATGCATAAATCCACATGAGTCATAAAGTTTGGGAACCACTGCACTTCAGTAATACTAATATGAGCTATGAGAGCGTGGATACAATTTTGCAAATGGTCCCAACTTAGCTGATGTTAACCTTACAGGTTAACAATGTGTTTCACATATTGACACAAACACAAAGTACCTCTTATAACACCATCACACTCTAATAGAGCTTTTTTTCCATTTTACTTTCTTTGCAGTAACACTGATGAGCTTATTTTTGAGTCTTCTTGCCCAGTCTTGCCCAAGGACATGGTTGACATCTAAAGCTGTTGGTTATCAGATCATTGATCTCCCAGTCTTTGGAAGATGACCAGTCTGATGCTTGAGTGATGACAGCAAGGGATTGTCAGGTATGAAACATACACTCTGGTTACAATGGTACAGGAAGTGAGCATAGGTTCTCAACTGATACCCTCCTTTAATGTTTCTGAATTGAATTCTTCAATTAGAGATACCATCAATTCTAATAAAAACTCTTTCTCAGTTAACAGTCATTCAGCTATCAGTGACAGCCCCAGACTGAGACTCATAGCTGTAGGGGAGCAGGACTGCATCTGCATCATTTACTGATTATTGACTGAATATTATGTCTATACTTTTAATGCAGAATTAACTACATCCAGGTTACTCTGCATAAAATTAGTTCTACAGTGGTTGTTAGGTCCACGGTAAAGGTCACTGTTTAGTATCAATTTTATGGCTCTTTTGGAAAAGGAAAGTAAGCTCAACAATTTAATGGACTTAGCTAAATATATACATTACATTATTATTATCATACGATTAAAAATTGATGGATGAAACGGGTCACTGAGGATTGTACCAACTAATGAAACCTCCTTGGCCTCTTCCATACTGCTATATTATGCTGACATGAATAAAAGAACAGTTTTATCACATATAGTTTCTGTGTCATACATTTTAATAAGCCAATATATGACTAAGCTATTTTTCTAATTTAGTTTAGTTGCTCCGATCTCTCTATCCATTGGTCTGCTCCCATGTCCGTCACTCGCACCTCCCACGGGGAAGCTCTCCTTCCTCTCTTCGCCATCGCACAGTTGGAGCGGGATTCCCGTGGACCTCACATACGAAGTCTACAGTCTCTTCCTCCATGACCACCTGGTTCACCGGTCTCCGTACCAACACGGGACGCTCTGCGGGAAAAAAGAGGGCTCAGTGCTTGTTCACTTTATGTTCCTGGCAGGACTTGGATGGAAACAATCCCGTGCTTACCATACACCACTAGCTCTGCAGGGTCACTGTCCTTTTCTCCAACCATGTTTGTGCCCACACAAACATACATGCCGGCATCACTTTTCCTGGTGTGAGAGATCATCAGTTTGCCCCCTTGTATCTAAAACAACAAAACAACATTATTCTTGACCAAGCTTTAAATATAGACACGAGTCAATGCTGTCATATCAGCATTTGACGGAAAAATCCACAGTTATAGATTATATATCATTTAAATTAAACAGTGAGTCATTCTAGTATGTCTCTAAGTTGTGGAGCGATCTATATTGTACTTGTGATACCTTCGATGTCATACTTTAGTTAATTTCTCAACATTGTCTTAATAAAAAGCTATTACTATTAATGGCAAATCTTTTAGATAAATAGCTCTTCCTATGAATTATGTTAATCCTTTATCAGCATGTCATCATCAGCATGCCAACTTCAGTGATGCCTTTCAACAGCCACAAATGCAGCCCTTAGTTTTACACATGAGAGAACAGAATGACAGTGAGTGCAAGAACCAGAAACATTTGTCAGTTTCACAGCAAAACGAGATGTTTGCATCAAATAACAGTCTTTTGAAACTATTGTCAATCTAATTCATACATTTCCTTCTTGTATAACAGATTTATCCTTGAATGTTCGATAATGATGTTGAAAGTTGAAAAAATATCAATGTCAAAAAAGAAGTAGAAGTCTGACACTCTGGCACAAACTGAGTTTCTTACAGGATAAAATGTCACGAATGCCTATATTACTTATTTCTAATACATTTTGGCCTGAACTATAGTCTAAGGTGACATTTCTAGAAGCAGCGGTGGCTGTTGATTGTTATGGCATTTCAAAGTATTCCTGAAGTGAGCCCATGTGGTTATATTGGATATTTTGGTACAACAGCTCCTCATGCCATGCGACCTGAGGGCTCCAAGGTTAATGTGCATCTACTGTAAGAATGATTAGAAAATTAGACTTCAGTCCTGTTTTCATACAGCTGAATTAGCCTATTATGCCCAAAAAGATTTAATTATTTTGAGCATTAATTCAGTTTAAGGTTGAAACGCTGACAAATCCTAAAGTATTGAAGTTATGCTTCACTGGTTTATATAAAACTGCACTTTGCTGCACAACGCATACACATGCATACAAAAACAAATGTGCAAATTGTGCCTTGCATCTTTCTTATTTTATCAATGTAAGTCTGTGGTGTGTAGTCTACTAACAGTATGATGCTTTGTTTAATGCCAATTTGAATTAAATATGCTTTAAGTGTTCAGCTGTATTGAATCAAGCATCACCCTGAGTAAACGTCAATGTCAGAAAATTCTACATTATCCTGCTTCTCGTGAAAGCTGCAGCATGAATCACTGATTGAAATTATCCCTGAGATAATGTGATAATATATTTCACAGAAATTAGTCTGAACGTTTACATTTGGTGTAATACTTGGAAACCTATTGTTCTAACCACTTCATGCATTTCTGGAGAGTTTAGTTTATTCTTGACATAGTTTGGAAACAGACACAATTTCAAACATGAAACAGCTTATAAAGATGACGTCTGTAGGGCTATTTAAGGTGAATTGTGTTGTCTTTTCCCTCCTTAGTGTAGGAACGGGAGTACTAATGTTTAACTCACAGAGATGCGCTCATCTTTGGTGCTGACTCTGACGTTGTTGCGTTTCCAGGACACGGTTGGCTCAGGGTGACCACGGGGTGGGACACACTCCAGCACTGCAGGCTCACCAGCAGCCACCACCACGTCACTCGGGGCTTGCCGGAAATCATCTCTCAGAACTAAGAAGAAAAGACAAGTGAATCTAATTAGCTTGAGAGGCCCTGTCCGCCTGATGCATTTAAAACAAAGACTGGAAATAAGGCCAGCAAGCAGGCGACCACATGACCAGTATCATCGAATCATCCAATTTTGTCTTTGGAATATAATTGAGACCGCTTTTTCCTGAATGAAGCATCATCTTGCTGAGGGTTGACTGAAAACTGAAAACAACCTAGTTGAGACTAAGTTCATTACTGTGGTTGCATGCGCACGACTGCTCAAATTCCCAGCAACATCCTATTCGACTGCGCTTGTTTTAATGTTTTCCCTAGCCTCTGTCTGCCCTGTCAAAGCAGATGAATAATGCACATCTTTCAGTCCAACATGGAGTAAACAAATAATATCCCATTTATAATTTAGCCCATGTGTGAGGTAGGGAAAATTGCCACAGCATTCAAGAAAAGATTGTGTCTCTGATTTGAATCTCTACTTTAATAATATGCAATACAGTTTTGGCTCGAGTGAAATCAGTATTAAATTAAAAATCCTGTTCCCATGTTGGCCCTGAAGTTGGGGCTCTTGCCATCCTGTGAATGAGGACAGAATGAGAAGTTTGACACGGCGACCTTCTAATCTTTTGCTGACTCACAGATGAAAGCTTGGCGTGAACTGTGAACCGAGCCTTCTCATCAGGCCCGCTTTATAATGGAAACTCATACTTGGACGCTGACAGGTTCACTTTTCAATCAGACGCACAAAACAGCTTCACCCGTGATGTTGAACCACATCCTGTGGCTAAAGCCTGCAGGCTTTTTATTTCGACCAACGTGTATTATTATTTCAGGCTAATCAATCAACGCACTCTCCTTTTTCAGTTTCATGAATATTTCATCAATGTCTGGCTGGTGCAGAGATAAATGATGGTCAGCATTTACACCCATGTTCCATGTGTTGAAGATACTAAATGTTATCCTTTCACTTGTTTGGTAAGACATGCCAAATGTTTTGGCATCAGGTTCACACTCATACAGTCCCAAACCTGCTTTATATATCATCTTTGAGTACTCAAAAGAAATTCTGTATCAACATTTTTCATAAAATCAATGGAAAGTGGAAAACTGTGTACACAACTTGCCCATTTTCTTCTGACAGGACAGTCCAGTTCACTGATTCTAGCTATAAAATGTAGCTAAATATGAAATTCTCAAAGGATGGGAAGTAAAAAAAAGGTTCATCAAAGTACTGATGAAAGTGAATCTGAATTCAGCATCTATTTGAAAATTCAAATTAATACCACTGTTGTAACACTGAAGGCAAGGCAAGGTAAGGCAAGTTTATTTGTATAGCACATTTCATGTACATGAGAATTCAAGGTGCTTAACATGCAAACATCGAAAAAATTACAGCAAGAAAGCAATAAAAAGAATTAAAAACAAAAATAAAATCACAAAATAAGAGAATTAAAGAAAGAAAGAAACCCTCAGAAAAAAATCCTGCAGCTTTCTGGGAGTTTGTTCCACATGTGGGGAGCATAAAAACTGAACGCTGCCTCTCCGTGTTTAGTAAAAAAAGGTAACATGATCACTAATGGGGGAAAATTCCTTTGGCTCGACTGATTTTAGTTCAGACTCCAGTGTCATGTTCATACCAGATACAAGTATTTATTATTTTAAACAGCGATGCCATGCACAATGTTTTCCTTGGATTTTATATTGATTTTTTTTATTTATATTTTGTTCAATTTCAATAGTACTGGTGCAAAAAGTTATTGAAATTCAGAAAGACAAATAATGGAGCCCCCCCACACACACAACAAAATGAAAGCTTGACAGAGCTAAACAGAGATAGAAAACTCTTATTTATACAGAGCAAGTTCAGTCCAAATCCAGACAGTTCATATGCAAAATAAACCATGTGGAGCCGTGATAGCAAGAGGGGCCAGAGAGAGAGATAAGCAGCAAGCACAGTTTCAATCTGAGGGGAGCAAAACTAAGCGAGGCCCCGCTGAACCTTCTCCGCTTCACAGAATATGACATGTATGAGTTCAAAGAATAAGCCGCCACAAAGTGCTTGTTTTCCTCCAGAGTCCTAACTCTCTTTATATGTGACACCAGCGAACGGTGTTCCTTCCTTTAAGTTTGCCACAAGATCACGTTGAGGATGCTAAATTTTATCCGGGGACCTGCAGCCTTTTGCCTCGAGACAGTTAAACCGTTAAATCTTTATTTCCCCTCCTCTCCTCTTTTTCACCAGCATTAATGTTGTCTCATTTCTTTCTTGTATTCTCCATCTCCTCCAGTCAACCTCTTCTCTTCCTTTTCTCCAGAAAGGCTGCAGTCAAAAGCAAAAGCTGAATAACTTTCTCATTTTTAGGCCTGTTGATTACATTAGTTATCAGACAAACCAAACATCTAAAAACAGACGAAGAGATCTTTTAATAGCTTGTCATTCCTGAGGAATCCTGGTTTATTTAAAGGAAGACAGCAAAGACTTGGCTTTGTAGTCATAAAACATTTTGTTTGGTAGCTCTCCATGAAACCGCCGCATTAACAAATAGAAATAGGAGATGGTCTGAGTGCAGCCAGAACAGAGCAAACAGATATTTCACAGCAAACATTTGCTACAGATTGTAAACGTTGTACTGGCAGGCCTGGATGTAAAGAGTTGTGTGCACGGCAGCAGCACGAGGCAAGGGTAGACTTGATAAGACAGGCTGGTTTGTTTGCTGTCTTCAGTCTTCAGCAGCTACGGGTGTGTGTATATGATGTGTGTGGGTGTGTGTGTCTGTGGTAACTGGCTTGGTTAATGTTACTCCGTCTGTTTGTGCGTGTCCTAATGGTCCTGTATCTTTTTTCCTGATTGGAGAAAGAGGAATTGTCTGTGACCTGGGCGCATTGAGTCCTCAATAATGCTTCTAGCCCGCTAATATAGGCAGTCAGCATAAACTATATCCAGATTGGGAAGCTGGATACAGATTCCTCTGCAGCCATAACTATCCAGGCTCAGTCTCTGTGGTTCTTCGCAGTGCAAGTGGTGCATTACACTAAAACAAAGCAGCACACACAACAGAGAAAGCTCTGAAACGTCTCTCCGAAGCTCTTGTAGAAACTCACTCAAATCTGAGAGGGATTTTGTCTTATTTGAGCTGAAAAGCCTCTGTTAAGCTTCCTTAACCAGGTAGGAAGGGCTTAAAGGTTAACGTCAGACCCTCCGGGATGTGAAGACCCCAGGAGCTTGATCTGAGGGATCTTGGGTGTAATTTCCCAGGTGAAATGAAGTCCACAACAATCTGCTCCTTTTTCACCATGCAGCACAAGCACCACTTCACCAAATGCTGACCCACCTCTCTGTGTTTTCTCATTAGTCTCGCTATGGCGGTGTCGCCAGTATTATCAGAGAGAGTGGACAATCTGTGGGTACCCACACTGAGATTTTGTGGTCAGTCAGTGAGGAAGTCGAGGAACAAATGAGCAATAAATATCGGGTTGCTGAGCTTGTTTACCAGTCTGCGGGGGACTACCTTATGAAGGGGGAGCTGAATAGCATCTGGATGTTTGTACTCACCAAACATAATGGAAAATGAATGAAAACACAGCATCACCACATTTAGTGCCAAGTTCAAGACACCAAAAGCAATAAGATGCCTGTTTTTGTTAAATAATAGACAAATTACTAAAACCCAGTTTTGGGTAATAGCTTAAACCAAAGCACAACAATGAGTTAATACTGTACGTGTATGCATCTCAATTAGTCCTTTAAACCTGTAGATAATTAACTTGCTCTGATTGGTCTCCTCCAGCTACTAACCAGCTGCTTTCCACCGCTGCAGTTATAAATAAAATGCATCTAAGTGAACTACACAAAAATTTAGAGACACCCCCTGCACAGAATGAGTCAACATTTTTAAGTTTACCCAAGAAAAGGCAAAACTATTTCTTCTCTTTTCTCAAATCTATAGAGCAGTACATATTTGAATACATTTGATTTTAAGAGAATAAAAAATATGTCATTTGTTTTAAGCAATTTACACCAAAGAAGTTTATCAAAAAGAATTTACGTTCCCTAAAAACTTTCATTTTCAGTCCTCAAAGAAACTAAAGTCATTAAATGAAGATTTAACAACTAAATCTTTTTTATTGTACTTTATTATACTGCCTTTTCCTTCAGTACACACATGCTCTAAAATTAATCATTTGTCTGGAAAATGAAAGAAAAGAAAAAATTCAAAAATGGCCACATAGCATCTGTGTTGAAAGAAAGGAAGCGCACAGATAACACTTAAATTCTAACAGTACGCACACACATACGTCGCATTGCGTCTAAATGGGTAAATGGCTGAGTCCGTCCTCAGTAAACAGCAATAAATATTCCAAAACTTGTTGAAGCAGCAGACTATTTTCTCTCAGGTCTAAAATAAACACCAGTCAATCCATTTGCCTTATCTGACCACCTCCTGCACTCAGACTGTGATATAACTGAACTTTGAAATAAAATGAGAGTTTACCTTCTTTATTGAGTGGGCAAATTGGATTTTCTTCCTTCCCTTTCTTTAAATCCTGTGACATATGATAAACAAAAACTGAAACATCTCCACATAATGAAAACTTTATTTGGTTGCATATTTTCAGATTGCAGAGCCAAGTCGTTAGTTAAAACCACTAATTTACAATTACAACTGTGAGGCCTGTTTAGGGAGGTGGAAAGACACCTTTTTTTCCCTTACATGGTGAATGAATAGAAAAAATTATAATCAAATAGCTCATCCCTGACAAATGGCCACAAGGATGACCCGCTCACACACCTTTGGTATCCCAGTATCCCTGGGTACAAACCCACTGAAAGTGGGACATTTGAGAGTTGAAACACACACCAGAGAGCAGAGTTTTCTTTGAGGCTGTGTTCGATTTAATGTGATCTTTTCCTGCTCCTGCTTTAAAGTCTGCCACGCTGAACAGATCTCCCCACATGTTTGTGTGTGTGATGATGGACGGCACCACCGTGGAATCGATCAGCCTCTTTAGAAACACAGAGACAAACTCTCCCTCCCCCGGAAAAAGAGGGGGGAGGGGGGGGTTGCTGACCGCAGGAACTTCTCAGACATAAAACGACTGGGTTTGCCAAGTAATCTCCTCCTGCTCCAGTCTGTCAACTCTGAGCTCAGACAGGCAACACAGTTTCTGCACGGCACCTAAGGTTTAACCTTGACTCTGCAGAGACAAATCCTCATGTTCCCCCCAAGGCATTCCCTGCATGCTTAAACCATAGCAAAGCAGCCTCAAACGCTTTTTGTGGGTGCTATTCTAGGAGCAACCTTTCATTTTCACGACTTTAATATTTCAGGGGATATACAGATTAGGAAATTTAATCTCTCCGAGAATATTCATCACTTCATTTCTGATATTTATCTCTGTAATATAGTGTTCAGCTCAGAAGCAAAAAACGCTGCAGAAGGGCCATCTGTTAGTGTTTTTAGGAAAATGAACATTACAGAGAAAAATGTGCAAAGACCTCACAAAAATGCCAGGGAGTATTCTTACACTTTGGTTTGCATGTAATTTGAGTTTTCAGCCCAAATAAAAGCCCTGTAACATCTGAAGAAACATGATGGGCGACTGAGATAACAAGAAGAGGAAATAAAACATAAAAACATGCGGTGACAGTGAGCGTGAGACGACAGGAGACGGGGAAGGCCGGACAGATGTGTGAAGAGCGATCAGGCTGTGTGTGTAGCCGACAGGTCTGCCACCTGTTCCACCGACAGCTTTAAGGGCAGAGGAAGTGCACAGTTTTGTATCTCCAGTGACCCTGCTGCTTTGCTTCAATTGTTCTTTTATTTCACGAGTGGTAAACCCGTTAGGGAGGTGGTCTAATCCCATTGTCATGATACCGGACTGTCATAGCTAATGGAGGCTTTGCTTCCAGAGAAGAGAGATCGCTTTAATCCACCCATTGTCTGATTGTGTTGATGTAGGGATGGCAAGACACTCCAGAGCAAACAAGCATCATGAGACATAATGCTCCATGCTCCAAATTGTGATCACATTTTTGCTATACATAGCTACGGTGTGAAAGTAACAGTGAAACATCAGTGAACTTTGACTGAAATGCATCCTTTCTGCACAGCATTCAGATGCAGGTAAGTCGTGGGCGATGCACTTCAACATTCTCTCTGTGAAAGGAAAACCCAAAACAGAAGAAGACAAAAACAAGTTGCAGACAGAACTTTGATTCCTTCATAATCCCTCATCAGGAGTAAGAGGAACATCTGGATCTAAAGCCTTTAAAACAAGTTGTATTTTTCATTTGTCCTACTTTATTCTAATCCTTTCACAACGTGTCATTGTGTTTTCTCTTAGACAGACAGGCATTCACATTCATGCTTTGGAAATAGGCAACACAACTGTTTTCACTCCTTCTCCTTCAAAAAAAATCGAAGGAGGAGGTCATGGTTTTCAGTACGCTCCCACTGCCTCATTATTCTGCTTTTACAACCAGGCAAATCAGCCGGTTACTGGCAGCCTACAGTGAAAAGCACAGAAAGAAAAAGATAGAATAATGATTGCTGCCGGCATTTCTGAGCAATGCAAGCTTCTTATCATGACACACTCTACAAAGGAGGAACAACGGCCATGTAAAAAAACAATAACTTGTAGCCCTCAGGGTGCACAAAATGCATGTAAGCAGAAAAGTGTTACTAAACCTGCAAATATGCAGCAAACGGAAATCAATTTTCTTGAGTTGTTTTAAGGAATTATGCAGACCTTCCAACTCAGAGGCAAAGTTATCATTTATCTTTGAATTCTGCTACGATTCAAGTCCCAAATTTACTTTCAATTCTTGTGTCTATTATGAGCAAGGCTAACAAATAGAGGTGGGAGTATGGGGCCGTGGGAGTATGGGGCCGTGGGAGGATGATCTGAAGAAGGACACAGAGGCAGCCACATGCCAAATATACGCTGACAGGCCGGATTTCACATCTTCTCCGTAAGAAGCTGAACATTTCGTGTCTTATTCAACACGCAGAACGAATGATTGTTTGTGTCCCTGATGGTGCTTCTCCTTCTGTATCATGCCTCTGAGCTTTTCACACTATTTATTACTACAGAATCTGCATGATCGCATTAATCCAAATATCGTTTATGTTTCATACACCATAAAAAATATTAAACTTGACTCAAGTCATGTATTTTCAGACAAGGACACAAGTCTTGTCCAAACCTCACAAATACAGCTTAGACAAAGTTGCATATATGCTCCTCTCTACGTTTGTCCACACTGGTCATTTTTTTTAAACATTTGTAACTTGAGACATAAACATGAAAAAAAACTGTTCTCAGTGAAAACTGATCCTTGGGAAAGGTATGTCAGCATGAAGATACTCAGAACAGAGACAAGGAAGACCTGAGATTGCTCCTCAGGTGTCCGTGGCATATGTACTGTGCATACTGTTGTTGTTACAAATAGTCAGAAAGTGTATCAAGGAAGGAGAGAAGTGTTTCATGGTATTGCTATTAGTTTTGTTTGAATAGCTATGCACACATGTGGACAACAGCATGTACTTCAACATACCATGGATCCACCATGGATGCATGGCAGCAGACTTTTGTTTGTAATGTAAGTCATTACCTTATTTAGTTATTACTACTATTTGTAGTAATAACTACATTATCGTAGTTAGTACTACAAAAAAATCATTTTTGTAGTAATAATTATGCAAACTTTTCAGCCTGTACTCGACTGTGCAAAATGGAAATAGAATGGATTCAATAGAAGAGAAACAAGCTCAGCCCAGGCCCTGTAACTCTGCCACTAAAGGACCTTCGCTTTCATATTTGCTCCATGGCATGTTTTCCATGGTGAAATAGAAACACGTGTATCAAAATTTATGGAGAAAATACAGAATTCAAACAAGTTCAATCTCAATGACAGCTAATGGAAACTTCTGGGTTAAAACACTAAAAAAAGGCAATTTATTAACTGGCAGAACAATTTAGTTTAGATTTATTTTGTTACGGTTTTCTGGAATTTCATTTGTGTGAGTACAATGCAGAAGAGCACCTGAAACCTTAAAGAAAAGCAGAGAACATTTTCAAACAGCAGATCAGTGCAGTTTGCACCTGTGGTTCGGTGGAATAAATCAATTTCTTATTACATCTAGAGCAAAAGATTCACAAGGGTATATCGTGTTAAAGTGTAAGTCTTGGTCATTCAACCCCATATATTACACACCTTTCATTTGAAACAATGAGCGAATAATGTAGCTAAAACCAAGTTAGTGTCAGCTTTCCTGCTGGCTACACTGGGCTGGAACAGTTGAACAGATGCATCAGTATTAATTACTGCTCAGTAGGAGTTTAAAGCTCTTCCTCTCCCCACCTGTTGTTTCTCAGACCTCTGCCTCACACACAGCCCCAGCCAACACACATTTCTGCAAGACCACCAGCTTAAAACTGGCCTCTCATTAACACTGCGTACTCCCCCCACCACCACCTCTCTGCCACAGTTAATTGGGTCACTGTTTACCCCACAGTCAGCACAACCTCACAGAAAGGGGAGGGGGACTCTTAGACCACCACCATGCTGCCTTAGCATATGCCCTGGACGGCTGCAGGCTCTGAGATTAGAGCGAAACAGGCGCTTATTAATACTGTTACTCTCTCGTGCCTGCAGGTGAGTCATCCCTTCTTCCATATGACTACTGCTGTAATCTGCCGCTGCACACAACGCTAAATTCATAATCGACGATTGAAAGGAGGCAATATGCAGGAATACGCATTTTATCTGCACCCAGCTTGGATATCAGCATGACTTGCAGATGCTTGTGCCTCCCAATATACATTATATCAGAGGATGTTGTCCCTTTTTTTGGCCACAGCTGCCAATGAGGTCAGCCAGCCATAAGGACACGCGCACGCACACACACACACACACACACACACACACACTCAATGCCAGTAAGAAAGCCTCAGCTTGCAGAAAGATAAGACCAAGCTCAAATTGCTATTTTGTGTTTTTAACAAGGACAATTCGACCCCGCTAATCTGTTTTGCTTCTTCTCCTAATCAACCCACTGACTAATCCATTTCCTCATGCCAAGGAGCCATGGAGCCTAGAGCTATGCCACGCTTGCACAAATAGCAGAAGGGGAAGACAATGGCAGACACACCCTGGCACTTCCACCCATATGCTTCCACCAACATGTGGGGAAACTCACACTCCCCAGGTGTAGGCTAGTCCTCAGAAACCGAAAACAAAACAAAAAACTGGATGGCGTTCCAGCAAAAATTTGATAGTTGTAAGTTTTATAAACACTTTACACTGCTGATCCATCTTAACTAATAAATTATGGGGCATTTTTGGAATCAAATGTAGAAATCTAAATATTTTAATAAAAAAAGTTTCCCACGTGTTGACGATTTGAACTTTGAAAACATACAGTGACTTTAATAATAAAAGAGAGAAACTAAATGATAAAATCAGAACCTGCTAATTTCCTCTTATGTGCTTTTTGGGTTTTGTTTTGTTTTTCTTTTTGTAGAATTAAACTTATATACTTCTTTGTATATTCCCATTAGCATGGCTATTTGTAACAGCTGCTCTTGGCAGCAAACTCTTACACTGAAATTCGGTCACACTGGAATAATGTTTTTTGTGCAGAAATGACCTTTTATGGAAAGCTGCTAGTGCAACTCCTTGTGTTCAACAGAAGTTGAAATTTAGCTCAAGGTCGAATTAATGTGAAAGTTGGCATAACAGTGACAATGGCAAACAGAGCTACAGTCATTTTTTCTTTGAAGGATCATCGGTACAAACGGGTGAGGGAGGGTTAAGGAGGTACAGCAGAAGTAATCTATATGGAAATACCTGAATTTGTCACTGGAAGTTATTTTCTATCTGTAAAGTCAGGCTTTTGACAGCTCTTCAGTTTGATAAATATTATCAGCCACAGCAAAGTAAATGTGTTCTGTTTTTTCTTTTTTTTCTTTTTGTCTCGACGATTTTGAAAAGGAAACTTGACTCCAGCTGAATGGGTGACTTAAGGATGCACTGAAACTCATATGATATGATTTCCTCATAAATTCCTACAGCACTCAGTAAACTAAAGACATCAAAAAATTCTGGCACCAAAATCTGAGTTTAACATTGACACAAACATGTAAATCCAGCAATGACACATCAGATTTTACAAAACTTGACAAACTCACACACATAATGCAAGTAAAGGTTCTTCCTCATTTATAAATTCAGATGGACTCAGACTAGCCGCAGATACTAAATGAAAGCTTTACATTTTCTGCCCCAGGATGTGACCTGGAAGTAACTGAAAGAACTGGTAATAACAGAGGATAACCACAGGGGACACAATGCATCTCACTGGTAGACTTCACCTCCCACACAAGGTTTACAGAACTGAAAAGGTTTCTAAGTTGATAGACAACATGGTGCTAATTTATCATTAGATACATTACTTGTAAATGACTTTGGTCTGTAATGTGATGATCTCATTCTAGCATAGCAGAGTTGGGTATACTTTGGTAGATAAATTAATCGAATCATCTTAATTGTAAGAATTACCATGAACATTTTCTCAAAGTATCAAATAGTCTGAAAGTGTAAAAAGTACACTTATTTGTATCGTCTTAAAATTGATGCATCAAATGATTATGGTATATTTTTTATAAATCATGCATTGTTATAATTAAAGAGCACATTTCTTATAGCCTGCAAAAAAATGTCTTATTTTATTTGCGATTTAAAAGAATATGTTTTCCAACCATCTTGCCATCCCATCTTGTTTGACAAATAACCTGCAAATCCTCCCACATAAGAGACTAGAAGTGATAAATCTATCTTTAAAAAATATAAAAACAAAAAGACAAAATGCACCAATGTTTATGTTGCAGCTATGAAACCAGAAAACAAAACCAAAGTTCACAACTTATTATAATACAGCATCTCCATGTTCAGCAGAGGTTGCTCTGGTTCAGAGCAATTCCCCAGCAGAACATCCAAAGGATCTGGGACACAACTGTGAAACATAAGGATATGTAAATCTAAGACTAAAATAACAGACGTGAACTCTTACCGGCGACCTCGAGTGAAGCGTTCCGACTGATAGCTTCTCCCAGGTAGTTGCGGGCCACGCAGGTGTAGATGCCCTCGTCGGGCTTGCTCCGGCGTCCGTGTACGATGCGCAGGAAGAAGAGGGAACCGCTGGGCAGGAGCATCCGGTGAGAACGGGGATCGTCCTTGTCCGTCTCCACACGCTCAGCATCTTTGTACCACTCTATGCTGGGCGGAGGTCGACCCTCCGCTTTGCAGTTGAGGGTGGCCGGCTCCCCCTTGGAGACAATCAGATCTGATGGGTCCTCCACAATCCGGGGAGCGCTGTCTTCAAACCGTGCTCGGTGCCCTGTGAGCAGGGATGGAGACAGATGTCACATATCCAGCTGACCACAAAACATTCACTCATGCATTTAACTGGTGTGACATAAAGACAGAAGTAATATGAAGGTCGAACATTGTCCTTTTTGGTCATTTTTCTTTAAAGTTAGACATGACATTTACCCAAAACTTTCATACACATTTGGCATCCAATACCCTGTATCTTCACACTGAAGGGTATATCGTATAAGCTTTAAGCAGAGTGAAATATTTCACCGATGCCACTGCCTGCTCTGAGGATGCAGTCACTCATGTGTCAGTCAGGACTGCTGCAGATGTTGAGATGATGGTTTGTGGAAAGCTGAGAATAAGACGGGGAGTTCTTAGGATTTAATAGAGGAAAGTCCCAAGTAGAGAGAAAGTGCAAGGCAGAAGGATATAGATAACTCCCATATCCGTCTCCCCGGGGATCCATTACTATCTTTGCTTGGCTGTGAGGGAAAGGCGCGCTGCCTGGAGACCTGAGGTAAGCTCTTAGAGCACGACAAAATGTCTCCAACAATGTGTTACAGTCAGAGAAATGAATAATTCAAAATGCTGCTGCTTTTAGGTTGTTCTGAGGAGCAGATGGTCTCTCCCTTTTTTTTTTTTAAATAAAAAAAGGAAACTCAATGGTCCCTGTGCCACGGACTATAATGCTGCTCTGTCTGGCATTAAAATCAGGTTATTATCCAGACCGTATGAAAATCCACCATTAATACTGCACAGGAGCAGTCAGGAGTAACCTAATGACACACATGATGCTATTACATTATATTTAAACCAGAGGCATAAAGGATAAACCAGCACTTTCGCTGTAAGCAGATTTAAGTCTTTTCATGAAGTGATTTGATCCAGGCAGACGAAGACTCCACATGAGAGCATAAACCTGAGGTAAATAAGTAAAGAGCAATCTGAGTGCTCACGGCTCACACCCAGGGGTCACAAAGCAGGACAGCTCAAAACATTAATGCAGGATGTGGATGAATACTAATGAATACAAGCCATTATGGCACTTTCAGGGCAACCTGGTGTAAAATAACCAAACAAAAATAGAGTCCGTGAGATAATACTTTAAGATATTATTATGCATTTTAATTTTAGATCGTATTTCATCACATCTGTGTAGTGCATGTGTAACTTCAGCCCTAATGGCATATTTGTATGTTTGCCCACTAGAAAGAGAGTCTCCACAGCTCAATGATGTGTTGAGCTATTTATTTAAAGCACATGAAGATTTCAGGCTCAAATAATTCAGTTGCATCACTCCCTGGTCCTTGCCTCTTCAGTGGTAAATGGATTTTATAATATGCATAGAAATAAAAAAACAATACCAGCACAGACAGCTGACCTCTTTAAAGAGTCCTCCAGCAGCCATAGAGTGCATTTATAGATTGAGTTTGTTTAGTTGGTTTTCAGTTTTGAAAAGAAATATCACACTTTGAACTGAAAAGACCAAATTCTCTGGTCCTGAAACTGAGGAACTGATACAGAACAACTCCCGATTTAAGCTTAATAAAAAGATGCATCCAACACTTCCCACAATATAACTAAGCAGCATCTTTTAATAGATCTTCACAGCATGGAAAACACATCTATCCAACAAAGCATCTCCAGTTTCTCACACCAGGTTTAAACATGGGTGCACAGTATTGAAAGGAACTGGAGATCATTATTAAAAGATAACACCTCATTCATTTGAATGTAGGATGCTCAGAGGTTCAAACATACCAGAAATGTAAAAGAAAATCAAATGAAGACATAAACTTCTTCCATGAGGTAGGTACATGCCCTGTACACCTTCATAACGTTGAGCTCAGCGTCTTACACTTCAGCAGGCTGAGAGCAAATGAATACCTTAGAATTAAATATTTATACAGCTTTTTTAGATTTTCCAAAGGTAAGTGAGCAAATGAGTCATATTCTCATAGTACAGAGTTACTTCACAGTGTTTGCGCTGTGTACTGGGAAAATTACATTTTGGGTCAGTATGAATCATGTACAGTAATAAACAGTGTTGGGGCATCGTGTCACTGCCACTGACAGCACAGCTCAAGGCTGCTCCAGAGGGCTACGTTTTAAAATTGATATATTTGTGCCAACATCCAGATAACCTCCATGGCAGAGGTCATTCTCTTTTGACAAAGATCCTCCAAAGTCGTACAAAACTTTGTGTCCTGCAGCTGTTTTCACAGACTAAATATGTCTTGGTGCAAAATAAACATTTGGAAATTTACAGAATACCCCTTTAACTTGTTTTCATCTTAGAAATACCTGTTTAATGACAGCTTTTACACAGGAACTGCTTGTAGAGACCAGCTCAGCACTATATCTAACTTTAATTAGATTTGCTTTAAATAGTTGTGTAATCAAGATCATATGACAAAGAAAAATTATATTTAGCACTGATGATTTGTTGTACTCCGGACTGTGCTTTGAGATAACATTACAAAAGAGTTTTCTGCATATTTATATTACTAACATTGAACGTTGTTAAGATTCTTTATCGAAAATGATATCCTTTATTAAAGATAAGACGCTTGCAGGCAATATTTACATAAAAGAGACAATTCATTAGTTTGGTATTGGTTTTTTATATGAACCAAAGACAAGAAACGCTTTCGCTTTCAAAGGGATTTTGAGTTTGCAAGACACAAAAGAAACTTCTTACTGGAATACTTGCTGCTGTCTCCATGAGACAAAGGGTTTTTGTTTTGAGCATATTTAAAATTTACAATGAGACTATGCTGAACTACTCACTCAGCCAGCAAAAACTGAGCCATGACAAAATTTATTAAGTCCAATAATCAGTCTTTTTTTCTGCTCTTATGTTGGTTTCCTCCTCTGCAGGGGAATGTCTGCCTCGTTGGCTTTTAGATGCTTCACTCTGTTCAGTGCAAGTCTGCTGTTCAGAGCTCAGCAGGTTACTGGTTAGAGTGGTTCTTCAAGCTTTTTGTGAGAACAGCTGGCGACTGTCGCTGGAAACAACTCTGATAACAGTTTAAAAGCTGTGTGCCTGATGACTCGACGAAAGCCGCAATGTTGAGGGGATGGATAGCGTGATATTCCCATATCATGCTGTACATTCATTGAATACACACAAAAACTGGCAATTCGGCTTAGTAAAGCAAAAGTATGTGTAACTTTTGTGTTTTTGAGATTTTTGACAACTCCTACAAAAGACTACCCTGGTCCGGTCCACTAAATTTCGTGAGCTCCATATAGTCTGGTCAAGAGGGCTATTCAACAGATTTCCAATCTCGCAAAAAATGGGGAGCCAATCTATTTTGAGCTTGTCCAAAGAGGCGTGCTCATTGAAGTTGCGTTAGTCAGGACAAAAAACTGACTTTTTCCCAAAATAGATGTAAACATTTCGGCGTTTTTTTTTTAAATATTCTATTTATTCAAACCCTTAATGGAAAATTTTAACCAATATTTACCTTGATGAATATCTCTGTGGTTACCCCATTATTTCAAGGACACAAAAAACAAAGACATTATCTATTATCACTAGATAATTTTGATTCCTTTTATAATTCCCATTTGTAGCTGCTGACCTTAAGGTTCAGCTGTGTGTGGGGAAAAAATACTGTGAAGTCCTTGTTTTTTTTTGTCAGTTTGAAACAAAAAAACAAATACTACCATGACTTTTGTGAGCTGATTTTGTCCAATTACATGATAGCTGCCTTCAAAAATATCTAAACTAATTTAAATGCCTCTGGTTATGCAGAAACTGAGAAATAAAATTGTGTATAAAGCACTTTATCTTCACTGAAATCATTAATGAATCAATAAGCACTTAAAACAACTACAACTGTCACAAAACTGGCACAACAGAGGATCATGCAGATGTATTACAGAGAAATTGTCTTGTCAAAGTAGAATAGGAAGAAAAAAAGAATAATTACAAACAGCTTCAGGTGGCCTAAGTGACAAGCAACAGCCTGCTCCTGTGACAAGTGTGCAATCAGCGAAAAGTCTGAGTCACTTTGAACTTGGCAGAAGCACTTTTTTTTGTTGTTGTTGTGCAGGAACATGTTTGCCTCATGACAGGAAGATTGTGGTGCACCACTTGAAAGCAACTTTAAGGTAAAAAGAATCTCTGTCACCCCTGTTTGTGTCACAGAAAAATAAATGTCACGGGCAGTGATGAGGATCTCTGTGAAGGTATGTGTTTAGTCAGATCATAAACACGGCCCATTAGAACTAGTGGTGGGTCCTCAGAGATATCTGGCAGCATATGGGAATTTAGAGTGTGACTTGATTTGTCTGAACATTTTAATCTGGGCCATTCTGCTGTGAAATGACTTTCAAATTTACAAGGGATGAACAAGCAGGGAAGGACACCAACTAAACATGAAGTGGAGTTTCAGAACAATTTGCATAAAATGCAAAGATGCTTCAGAAAGTTCTGCTTAACTTTGCGGAGGATGTGTTTTCATTTGCAAAATGCACGGCAATAATTTGATGTATTCTGTCAAATTACAGCACTTTTCAACATTCATTATTCCCAGAGTGCATGTATTATTTTAAAAACCTCTGAATAAAGCTCCATCCAACTGTTCCTGCTGCCTTGTAAGCAGTAAATAAAACAACAGCTGAGCATTACCTTGAGCACACACAGCTACAACCCCACTGCCTCACTCTTTAGCAGGTTTTAATGTAAGACTCTTCCAGAACCTTCAACTGCATTACGGTACAAAATAAATCACTGTTTGACTTCTGCAGTCCCAAAACACACTTCATCTCTGTGCTGTTGTGTGAGGGTAAACAAATCCATAATATTTTTTTAATGTGTTAACTTCTATAAGCATGAGTGGCAAAATAGAGTTGAGATAAGGCATAAGAGTGAATGGCAGGTAACCTTGGGCTGTCACGCAAAATGGAGGCAGCTTTAAGAACGAGAACGTGCCAAGCTCATGGAAGGTTAGTACTCTCTGATACGCCCTCAGGGCTAGCCAAAGTACAACAGATGTGTTAGAGTAAGATACTTTTAAAAAGAAAAATAAACATCCAATTTAAACATGAGCAATTTTCTGTAACATTCAAAACAAATACTATGGTTTTACATGACTGTGATGCTGTGATTGCCATTTCAGATGGTGTCCTTTTCTTGCATAACCTAAAAGTTGTAATGGTGCACATCAGGAGAGAAATCCTTAATCTGATGGAATATTCTGTCCTTAATTAACTCATTTACACCAGAGCAGGGCTACTTAATTCACATCCAAGAGGAGCACAGTCCTGCATGTTTCCCTGCTCCAACACCCTGACACAAAGGAATGAGTAAATGTGCAGAACTTCATAGGCTGTTGGATCCATTTATTTGAGTCAGGTGAAGCAGGGAAACACTGAAAGCCTGCAGGACTGCAGCCCTCGTCGGGCAAAACTAGTGCCAAACACCATGGATCTATAAGTAAACTCACAAGAGGAAAATGTCAACGATCCAAGTTATTTATTAAAGACACATTACGTAACTTTCCAACTTTTAAACCTGCGCTCTCAATCTTTTTGGTGGCACTGTGACATCTACTACAGTGTGTTAATTTCTGCAGCCTTTGCTGCCCGGCCGCTTCCCGAGGCTGAGACGCTGCACTTTCCAAGCGTTTCATCCAGGATGTGGCGTGACATTGCAGCTGAGAATCACTTCACACACGCTGTCTCATTCTAGCAAATGGATAAACACACCAGCTGTTTTGAACGTATACCATGGCTGATCAGCAAAGAAACGCAAGACTGGAAGAAGAGAGGAAAAGAAAGAGAGGAAGAAACAGAACAAGAGATAACACAAGAGTCAATATAAGACTTTTATCTTTTACATGTTTTTTACAGGCCAGACAGAGCTCACAGTACGGGTATGCAAGATGGATGCTGAATTAGCCGTCGATATGGAGGCGTGTTACTGAGAAAATTGCAAAAGTTTTTTAGTGTCTTTTAAGGTCTGAGACAAAATTCCCAACTAGAGAATCCACAAATCACTAACTGGACACAACAGAAAGGAAAAACTAACCAAGAGCAGTAGGAACATGCAGGATATCTGAGACAAGGATCTTGTGACAAAGGAAACAGAAGAGGTAGAAATACAGTGGAACTGGAATTAAACAAGACAATGATGATTGTAAGGTTAATGATGAATGGCTGATTCACAATAAAACGTTATACAAGCTACACAAAGATCCAAAATATCTGAAAGTTCAAATGACAGAAAGAAAAAAAAGCTCAACAAGAGAAAGTCTGAACTAAAAAAAAGAACAAATAAACCACAACTGGTCATGACATTGAATAGCAAGATTCATTTGAGGTCATCCATGTTGTCCATGCAACTCACTCCTTTTACTTCTATCTTTAGGGATCTGTATCAACTCCTGAGGACAATATATATCACAGCATAATATTATTATCTTGTTATTGCTGTTAACAACTTAAGTACAAAAGTGGTTAAAAGTACATTTATTGGCCAAGCTGATAGTAAATCACAAACCCAGGATAAGCTGTAGATTGCCTGGTTAATACTCTGTATATTCATCCTCCCATTTCATCAAATCATTTACACGTTATCATTACAATTAAACAATTAATTAATGGCTCTTCTTCAGGTGAGAACTTCCCACAGTACTTTTAAACAAGGTGTTTCTCTAAACTTTATCAGGGGAACATAAGAAGAAGCATCTAATGTGCAGGAGTCTTTGCTTCCTTTTAAATAGTCTTCCACAAGTTAAAACGGCTTCATGGTGGCGACAGATTTAATGTGCTATGAGCTGATTATGTGTTCAATGATTAGATGAACAATTTAGGATAATTGAATCTGATCTGCGAGAATTTTTCTCATTTATTCACAAAAGAAATGAAGAGAAAGCGAGACATCACAGTTAAATAAAAGCCTATTAGTGCCACACACAGCTCTGATAGACAAGTTATTGCATCGGTCCTAATTGCAAACTGACACACACCCACATGTTTGCTCATGGCATTTCTTCATTTCTGCTTCGTTGAACACAAAGCGCAAGCTCGGGAAGAGCTGTGAGGGAGATCACGCTCGTGTCTTGAAAAACCCTGTTGATTCAGGCCATATCTGGCGTTTATTGGCTCCTAGCTGTGGCATTATATAACCCGGGTGGGGGAGTCAGAGGGAGGCTTTCATTAATTAGTATTTACAATGATTAACCCTACATCCTCCTCAGGGGCAGAACTGTACTGCTGTCACGCTAATGCATGAAAATACAGAGGAGACGTTTTGCTTCAGATCTCTGTGACTGCCAAGCTCAGACTTAAACAGATACATGATCCTGGACCTGTCTACGCTCATAGCTTCATATACGTCGGAAATAGAAAACAAAAATCCTGGAGGAAGTCGGCGAGCAACCTCATCCAAGTTAAAGCGAGCAGGAGCAGAAGGCTGGCAGCATGCCTGTGGGGCTGGTGGCTGTCTGCTGAGATTTCCTTGTTTCTTTTTAAATTTCACTTCATTTACATACTGGAATAGGTCAAAAACATTCAAGGTTTGTGTGACATTGCCAAGTAATTGCTAACATGCCCTAGCAAACTTAATTTTAAAGCAGAAAAGTCTGATTTTGTTTCTGTCATATGAATCAGTAGGTTCACCACAAATGTCCTCCTCGTCCATCATCTGATATTTAAATGTTGCCACCAGCCAATGCAAAAGAGGTGGGACATCACCAGCATCTGGCAACTTGACTCAAGGCTGTGGCACATTAGACGACTAACCAGCGTCTGTAGCGGTTTCATCATCCACGCCTGTTTCATCCAGCGGTGCAGTGGAAGGCTTTAGTCAGCCTTCACCAACGTGTCACAAAGTAATAAGCAAAGGAACAGAGTGGACACAAATCGCAAGCTAAGGATTGTTTTTAACCATCCATTAGCTCCACATCGTTCCACGGCGGCTGGGTCTAAACACAGCTTAAGACAACTGAAATTTCAATGCGATGTTTCAGAGATGAGACATGCTCATGCTTGTAGAAGTTAACACATTAAAAAAATATTATGGATTTGTTTTCTTTCTCTCATCATCACACAGAGGTTTGAGAAGGCACTAAAAACACCTTCGACACACATTTCAAATGCCGCACAGAAAAACGTATAGATTGGGTAAGCACCAACATAAACAAAGCCTATCAACCTGCAACTGACATATTTCTATAGAATAATGTCCGTGAGCATCTGGGCAGAAGTCTTCAGGTTTGTTTGAATCCCTCTCCTCTCTCTAGTACTTTGTTAGAAATTACACACATTACTGCTGGAAAGGTGCAAAGTGACAGAGGTGAGGTTGAGAGGAGATACCCTGTCCAGGTATTGGATTATATGTGTGTGGAGAAGTGCATTTGATGTTGAGAGACTGTGCAGGTTTATAACTGACAAATATGTGCCGCACATAACCTGCTGGCTTTATAAGTATTCACCGTTTGTTGCTTATTTTACATTAGTAGTCTGACTGTATAAAATAAAAATGTGTCAACAGTACATCAGAATCACTACGGTTCAAATGAAAAGATGTGTAATTAACCACAGAAGAAAAAAGTGCACACTCATTTATAGGGCCATGCATACATATTCCTCTATACGTGGCAATCACAGATTAATTGTACTCATGCATGAGCCTGATATTAACTTACAGTTTTGGCCACAAATACCCTAAATAATCACTGTTATAACATTGAATGCACAACTAAAGACACAGCAGTAAAAACTCAAGTAAAGCAGAAGCGCAAAGTGAATCTGACATCCTCATTGGTGAATCAGACAAAATTAAGTCTATTTTATTTGTTGGTATCTGGAATCAGGATCAGAGCTTAAAAAAAACTACTGAAAGGATAAAAGTGTCAGAAGTGATCAGGCCTGCAATTTGGGGACAAAGGTGCCTCCAGAGTTCAAACAGAGACAGTAGGATCCTAATGGGTCAGCAACTCCTTCTTATCTGCTGCAGATATAACTCTTAGCTGCTTTTTCCTCTCCATCTAGATAATGTTGATAACTAGCTTGTGAGCATAATGGAGCAATTTTCATTTGAAGAGCTAGATATGTAATGGAGGAATAGATGGAGACTAAAAGAAAGCTGAAATAATTTTAGGCTTTTATAAGTGGAAATACGCATGCACTGGCTTAAGAACATCAGTTGTGATAGTGCTGATTAAAGAGAATAAGCTAGGATGATAGTGTTGCCAGAGGATAGTGGCATATTTTTTTGTGTTGTGTCAACAGAAGAAGCTGCCCTAATCTGAAACAACAGCTCTGACCTTGAGGAGAAATGTATTTTTATTTCTACAAATATCTGAGATATTATATAATATCTGGGAAGATGCTGGTCAGTCATTCTAGTTAATGGGAGTGTGACAGATCAGAAATAACTGGTACTGTATGTCACCGCATTTTACTTTGTACCATGGCAGATGTTCTTTCCAAAGTTGTTTCCATTCCCCCCCATAACACCAGTACTGTACTCCCTCTCCTGGTTCCCTATTCGGCAGAGGATTCATTTTTAAAATCTAGTTGCTTACCATTAATTGCTATAAAGGACAGGCTCAGTCATACTTACAGTAGCCTAGTTGACCTCTTATATGCTCCTTCCCTGCTAGAGACCTTTGGTCAGCCTCTTTTCCAGACGGTTGTAAATATGCCTCTTTTTTTTATTTTACAGCTGAAGAAATGTAATTTGCCCCCCTAATCTTTCAGTAAGTGCGGATCAATCTCTAAACTGGTCTTTTAATCTGAGGTTCTGGAGAAAGTCATCTCTGCACAATTGAGAGCATTTATGTATGATAACAGTGGTTGTAACAACTTAAAGTGTGGTTTTAGGGTACTTCATAGCACCGATGCAGCATTGGGTGAAGTAACAAATGGCCTAGTGCTAATGAGTGATGATGACATTCAGGTTAACATGCCAATAAAACTCGTCTTTCCATTTTAAATCGTTGGTGGCCAGCAGCCAGCCGTCATTTTGTTTGGTTACCCAAAAATCTTACAGGCCTGCTGTTTCTTATGTTGGCAATCTTTCAAATAACATCACAGAGACTGCAGGGATCTAGATGGAATATCTTTAGTTAATCTTAGTTTTGATGCTCTTCCCAAACATATTGTCGAGTCTGATTTTTTCCACCTTAAGCCCATCTAAAAAATCAGGACATTTCTTTGAACTGCAGACCATGATAAAAATTATTCACGTCCACTCTCAATTTAACTAGAGCTCTTCCCTTTACACAGACATCAATCAGGGATCCCTCTTTCACCTCAAATTAATAAAAAAAAAAAATGCTCATCTGCTCATCACCCCTGTGTTTGCCACCCTGAATTGATTGAACTGGCTCCCTGGTAAATTTGAGTGATTTTGAGATCTTTCTGCTCCCCTTTAAGCCTTAATCAGTTTTTCTTCCACATACCTCACAATAATCGTCCTTGTATGTGCCCACCTGACCACTGAGAACCACAGATGGTACCCTGCTAACAAATTCCAGGTCACAGTTTGTCACAAAGAGTGATTGAGCTTTTGAAAGCCCTCAATATGGAACGCTTTGTCCACTGAACTCAGGGACATTACACATCTAACTCCCACAGTGAAACTTACCTCTTTGAGAAAGCTTTCAGTAATGTCTGATACACTCATGTCTGTTGTCACATATGAAATTAAAACACCAGCTGGATGTAAATCATCCAACATGATGTGGAACCAATGTGTAAGAGCAATGCTGCCCAGAAAATCTAGTGGTCAAGGCTGGAACTACTTTTAAGCACAGTTCGTGTAGCTACTTTTTTCTTGTTTGTTTGTTTTCTTGTTTTATTTTGTTTTTTTCTAAAATAGCAATTAGCAATGGTCTTGAAAAGCTGGAGCAGTGCTGTGGAGACAGAAATATTTTCCAAGAAATGCTAAACACAATTTCTTATGGATTAATTTCTTAATATCAACAAAGCTTAATTTATCTAAACTGAAATAGCCCACATTTGAGTACTAACTGTGAATAAAAAAAGTTGAATAAAAAAAACTACTAATGAATTGAGCTTTTTCTATGCTTCGATTTCCCTTGTAATTTGGATTAAGCCGGGGAAACTTCAGCTCTTATCAAAAGCAATCAAAACCAAGCTTTTCAAAAGCATATAAAACATATGGGATCTCCAGAGCAGAGGGAGGACGGGGATATAACACTGTTACCAAAAGTTGGCTGTGTTAAAAGTGAGAGTTAATGCTTTGTTTTTTATAATAATAAAATTAATAATAATAATAATTAAAAAAAACAGGGGAGCCTCTTTTGACCTGTCCTGCTGCCTGATGACGTCCTGCAGGGCAACCTCAAGGCTCAGGACACTGACAAAATGTGAATCGTATACTGGCATTCACCCGTGGTATTTCAATATCATACAAATTAATGCGCATTTGACATTTTCCATTTATTAGCCCCCCATTCTTTTTCTTTGAGGAGGATGGGGGGCACTTAGTCCCCACAGCTGTCAGATAAAACATGTTGGTTAAGGTAGCAACATTAGCATCCTACCAGAGGGACACAAAACGCGATTAAACATGTCAGCTACACTACTAGGCATGCCATATGGGCTGTGAATGGGTAGGCCGTGTGTGTGTGTGTGTGTGTGTGTGTGTGTGTGTG
>JAVQJG010147042.1:0-24067 GCA_036024015.1 Craterocephalus amniculus
TGTGAACGCAATCCGGGCCGTGCCGGACGTGACATGTGGGCTACAAGCGGAACTGATCAAAGCTACATCCGACCCTACCGGCAGGTTTAGCATTAGCATCACTGTTAGCTTCACTGTAAACAAACGTGGCGATCGCCAGCGCAAAGAGATTACTGTGGAGTGATTTAAAACGGCCAAAACGTAAAATATGACAGCCTGGCTTGCATCCATAGTGAAGAAGAAAGTACTAAGTAACAAGACGAGTTTGCTTTGTTATTGATATACTGAGCTGAAGGCGTAAGGCTTTGCTTCTTCCTCGGTTGTTCGCTTTCAGCCAACACTGCCACCTAGTGTTCTGGCACCGACATTACCAAGCGTGCCCGAGCCTGGTTCAAGCACTGGCATGTGAACACAACTCAGGACTGATCGATCCCGGGCACGGCACGGGCCCGAGCACGCCATGTGAAAAGGCCCTAAGTGTGCTGTGGTGACCACTGCCTGGCCCCCAGCTTTGTCATGGTAAGCGAGACCTTTGCTGGTGTGCTTTATCCAGAGTATCTATTGTTTTCTGTTAACCACAGAAACAAAAGAAACTTCCCCAGAGTCCAGCTGCACGCACCCAAAGCAGCCAAGATGAAGAAAGGGGGGGTTCACATGAACAAAACCTGCAGATCTAACTAGTTGAGAGCACTTCGCCCACGTCTTGCGTCCTCTTCTTCGTACTTTTTACCCTCCTGTGATGTTACAACAGCAGCGTAACAAGCTGACATCGGTCACTGTGCGGGCTTTTACACACGCTTTACTTTAAGTTAACACAAACATGTTGAAACCGCATGATAACAAGTTTATAAAAACGTGAGTCAGGAGAAACTGCTCCATGATTTCAGTGCTCTAGTCCCAAACAGCCGGTCTGGTAATGTGTAAACACCAAGCTGAGTCACTGGGCACGTCTCTTCAACACAGCATAAGCCGCCTCTAACCTTAGGGATGTAATTCAGCAACATGAAAACATGCGTTTGTGTTATTAAAATTCATGTGGGAGAACTGGACATCCTGTGCATTTAGCCTCAGTGTTGGTTGATAGAAAATCATCCTCAGATTTGGAAACAGAGCCTGATGAATGTGCAGCATTTCTCATTCTTTCTCAGTGGCTCAGACCGAGAAAATAAAACCACAGAGGTAAGATTGGGGTTTGTTGAAACTAGAAGTCTGCGAGCGTTATGTGTTACATTATTTTCACCTTCTCTTTCAGCAGGCTATGCTTGTTAAAAAAAGTCGTTACAACAACCGTCTGACTGTGTGTGCTTTACACACTTAAGACTTGATTAGCATTTCTTTAGTAAGTTTAATGTTTGCTGGTGTTTTCCTGCCAGTTTAACTCGTGTTTATCTTTAGCCACTGTTGGCTGTAATTACATGTAATTTAGAAAGCTAAGTACATTTTAATGTTCCTTTAATCTAAAATGTCAGCAGACTTAGCTAATTATGTAAGCCAGAAAGCATTGTCCAAACTGCTAACAGCTAGCGCCCATGCTAGCTGTTAGTTGTCAACCTTTTTGGCTGTACTTTTTGATATTTACTTTTATTCTGAGCCATTAACAACTAAAACCACTCATTTGGAAAGTAAGTTGAAATATAATTTCAGTTTTCTGTGAAGATGGATAGCCAAGCTGCAGAAGTCCTTCATGCTAATCTGAGCCAACTCCCCTTGCTAGCTCTTTTATACCAAAGCTTTAGGTAAAGTGCTCAGTAAGAAAGTGCCTCTTTTGTTGATTTTCGCATGGAATTTTCCTCATTTTCAGCCAATCCTGGTGGTAGATACAGGCCTTCTGTCTCTGAGGACATGGTTGCATTTAAAGGGTCGCGTTTTGAACTGTTATTCAGCAGAAGTTGTAAAACATTTACTGAGCAGATTAATGCTGCTCAGAGGGTGACTTAGGGTTCATTTGTGTTTTGGTCCATTTAAACTTTAACAGATTCCATTTTCATTGGGATTAATTTCACTACAGACTGATTTTAATTAAAACTCATTGCTCATAGAAAACAAAATCATTTTTGTAATGCGCATTAAGCCCATTAACTTCTTCTGTTTTACAGAAGTGAAAGATGAAGCAACCTCTCTTCTTCACTGATTTTCAGGAGTTAACTGCGGCGTGACATCCCCGTAGAAAACGATGCATCTGTATTTCTGACGGCCGATGCCAGAGTCGCTCACTGCTCATCACTCTGCTACGAGGGCAGCTAAATTTACCCCACTTCTCTGCCTATGTGGAACGCACCCCGATTGCCAAAGCCGTTTATTTTCACTGCGACCGCTGTCAGGAATTAATCAGACTCATAGTGCTTTCTATGGCAACCCCTTAGACCAATTATGAATGTATGCATATGAAACAAAAAATAGAGGTAAAATTGTTTGCTCTTAAAAAGAGCTCTCCCTGCAGACATGCCCTGCTGTCAGCACCCACTTCTCACAGGGTTTTCATTTCAAAGCGTCAGGATGAGAGAAAACGTAAAACCACCCAAACACACTTTGATGGACTTAAGCAGTTCGGTTTGTTATTTAGGAGGCTGACTTCTTTGTTGCATGCTTTTCCACGGTCCTGTCCCCAGTTAACCTTGGTGCCTGGGCCAAACTTTCCTCTTTGATCACATGCAAAAAAAGATGGAGAAAGAATGTCGGTTCGCTTGCTGCCTCCCGTTTGGCCTGGCAGAGAACATGGCAAGCATAAGCCCTGCTCTCTGCGATCGTAGCGCCGACTTTAACAAAGCTCATCCTTTCAAGGGGTCATAAATTCTCATAAGCTCAAAATGACAAGTTGCTGTTAAGATTCTGTGAAGAAGCCACAATTTTTCATTTTCACATAAACATAACTATTCAGCTGAATATTACATTAGCATGATTTTTTATCCAGCTCAGGTCATTTTTAGCAGAAAATTAATTCTGCTTTAACCGTACGGATGGTGCTGCTGCAACAGAGAGCTACGTCCATTTCTATGAAGAGTCCAATTACTTATCCTAAAAGCCTTAAAGACCCCAGAGTAGAGGCATCCAGCAGCATGCCAGCCAACCGGGGCAAGAAAGAGTCCGACACGTTCAGCGTGTTTCCAGCAGTCAGTTCCTCCTCCGATAACTTCTGCATTTCTTTAGGATACCAAACTGTTATGGACCAGTGCGTTTTCAGATCACTTCTACCTAATTCTCCACTCCATCATCTGTTTTACAGCCTAAACCTGACCAAGAACAGCTGCCAAAGTTAAAAATAAATAAATGACAATATTTCTAATACCTGTGACTTTGCTCCGCTTGTTTATGAGGAAACCTTGGGAAATGATGGTTGCAGCTGCTGCTGTTTCACATTGCAGCCGACTTGCATCAGGCACTAAAAAATAACTTCTTTGTATTTCAGAACCAACACAAGCGGATCCAATCCATTCACACCGATGCTGCCTCTGTTTTTATTACATCGGGAACCCATCGGCATCCTTTAGATTTTGTCAGCCTTTCCAGTAACAGGAACAGTAACAGTTTATTGATTAAACTGAACCTGATTAATTCTCCATTCAGATTAAATCAAGAAAAAGATAATTATTCATATTAAATACAGAAAAAATTAAATTGATTAACGCTCAAACAGAAACGGAAATCTCTGTCATATGTCCAGGTACCTGAACCCCCCCGATGAGGCCTGTGTCGAGTTAAACTTATTTAAACTGCTGCTTGCTTTTAAACATTTCCAATTAACTTATTTTATATAATTTATTATGATTTTGCACACCCTTTTAATTCTGTCTTAATTCTGTCTTTTTCCTTGATTGTATTTCTCTTTATGTCCTAGAGCATATTGAATTGCTTCTATATTAATACTCAATACAAATCAACCTGCCTTGCCTGCGCTCGGAACGTGCACACCCATAATGTAATGAGTACATCTGCAGCCATTCGCACTGTTTCAGCTGAGTCACAGCAAAGGGAAAACTTGAGATGTGTTAAGATGTGTAACAGTAAATGTGTAACTGCTGAATAAGAAATGAAGATGACACATACAAATTGAAAAAGTTTGAGGTTTACCTAAAAGGAAGACTATGAATATCCGTCTCGGAGGATGCAGCTCTACCTCTAACCGTCTATTACATCATAGTACGATATGTGATCGTCTCTGCAAAGGCCAGCTGTCGGAAGGGAAGCAGAAGGAAACGAGAAAGGATTCAGTGCAGAGAGTCCGTCTGATCTGATCTCAAAGCCTCCCACCTGAAAGGTTAGGTAATCAGTATTAGATTTTGTGATGATGCATCCGTCAGGAAGGACGTTTTCTCCTCCCGTGTTCTGCCGGTGAGCTGTAGTCACCTCCACCCTGTGTGAACCAGCGACACATGCAGCTCAGGATGAACTGACACTGGTTCTCTGTCTGAGCTTCGGCTGAAATGAGGGGAAGTTTATGGAGCTATGACATCACCGTGGTTATTACTGATCAGTGCTGGGTGCGGTATTTCAGTCATCTTCATCTACACGCAGGAAGGATTTAACATCAAATAAACCAAAAGTAAAAGAAAACAACCTGAAACCTTATGCTGGTCGTCTCCTTGGCACGTTGAAAACACTATATTTAGGGAAGAAAATTGTTTGGATTTCTGAGAATCCGTCTCTTTTGAAAAGCCCTCCACACATCAACATAATAACGGACTCATTGCACACGAAGTGGAGTTGGTGTCATCGACAAAAGAACTTGTCGTCTCCTTGTGTGAGCAGCTGAACAGAACTCTGCAGGGGTTTTCTCCAGGCAACACAAAACACAAAAGGAATCAATATGGAAATTAAGAGCTAAGACACAAAGAAACCCCAAATGCCTTATTTAAATAACTCCAGCAATGCTGCAGAATCCTGGTGGAATAGGGGAAATAATGAGTCACAGCTTAAGCTGAGAATCCAGCATCTACCCATCACACCATCACATAAATACACGCCCCATAAAACCCACCACCTATGCATGTGCAGCTTCAGGTAAACACGTCCTCTCACACAAAGCAGCGTGACGCACAACAAAAGTCAGAGCACTTCATAATCCACTCACACTTTCAGTTAGCAGCTTCTCTTTCATCCACGTTCAGTTCTCCAGCCACAGCTGATTGTTTCATCTGGACCAATCCTGCAGGCCAAAGAGAGCCTGCATGAACATGGAAATGCACTCAGTGTCCATGAGATGTAGGATTTCTGTGGGAGCAGACTCTTCCATAATTAAGTCATAGCTGCTGCATGGCCCGTGTTCGTGTAAATCCATCCAGCGTGAAGCAGAATGAACCTTTACGGCATGCTGCCATGTGATGATAGATCTCGTTCTGATGTTACTGTAGGTACTGTAACCTAAGATGTTTAAAAGGAACCGATTATTATTTCCTCTAAACTTACAATAAGCAGCTCTGCTTTGTTAGCAGAGACCTGATGCTGAAAGAGAACAAATGAGTGTGTTGCATTCGAGTACATAAAAACTCTGAAGGGTGCCATTAACCCGAGCGACACATTGATTAGTGGCAAACCAGTGACATTTGCTAAATTACTCAAGTTCGATCTCAAATATTATTCAGTTTTACTTGTTTTACAGACTGGAATATGAGGGAGAGAGCGATGCACAGATAGTCCAACATGCCTGTTACAAGTCAGCATCATCCCATGCTGGACAGCAGCAGTCACAGCAGATGAAACGTCTTCAGTCCACAGCCTTGTCGGACTGGTGAAGATGTACTTCTGTTAAAATCTCTAGATGTTTTTGGGCCAATCAGAAGGCTCTCAGACTAACAAACATGTTCATAGACTGCAAAAAATCGTTTTAACCCTGATGAAGGCTTAAAAGCCGAAATGCGTAGGTGCATGAAGAAAATAAATTACTTGCAAATCCAGAGTGCCTCAACTCATCTTTGTTTTCCCTTTTATAACATTTCAGCCGCGAGTTTGAAGAGCAGCTGTTACTTTGCTGAGAAACAGAGCCATCGTCATGTTTTTATTGATCCAGTGAGCACCACACCGTTTCCTCTTCTATAGTTTGTATCTTTCTTCCCCTAATCTGAGACAGCTGAGCAAGAAAAGGATGGCAGAAAAGTGTCATGAATGACGGAAGCAAAAAGACCAGCAAAAGATTCAGATCCCGCCTCGACCGGGACTCGAATGGGAAAAATGATCACATTCAGACATGATCTGCCACGGCTCCCTGTTCATTCAAAAATAAAAAAGTTGTTTCATTCTATTATTTAATAAATGAAACAAAACAGATAGCTCTGTTTTTATTATGTATTGTAACAGCAGCTGACTTGGTACAAACAGGAAAGTGGATCATATAACACCGGTCCTCAGATCTTCCTGTTTGTCAAAGATTCAACTTCTAAATCCTGTTAGTTTACAAAGCAAAAATTATTAATATATATTATCTTCTGGTTTGTTATGAACCAACCAGATCGCTCAGATCCCCAGGGTCAGGTCTACTTCCTGGTCTTCTTTTCTCTCTGAGGGTTTCTTTCTCTCTCTATTTTCTTATTTTGTGATTCTACTTTTGTTTTTAAGTCCTTTTATTGCTTTCTGCTCCCTGCTGTAATGTTTCTAATGTTTGTATATAAAGCACCATGAAATGTCCTGTACATGAAACCTAGTAGCCTGCATGCAGCTGCTGAACTCTGAAGCATGAGGTCAGACGGGAAGCTTTAGAGGAGCTGCAGAAAGCCACGCATCGTCTCTCATCGCCTCATCACTATTCCAGTCACCTCCATCATTCGTCTCGCTGCAGAAACAGTAACGTTATGATGTAGATGAAGACCATGCAGCAGTCATCCTCATTCTGAAAGCACGTCGCAGCTCCCTGTGGGAAACACGGGGAACATCACAGCCGGACATCGAGCTGGGGATCTGAGGGGCTGCAGAGTTTAGCTTCAGCTCCATTTTACACAGACCAGCTGCTAGCTGCTAACAGAAGCCGCTTTGGCCTCCAGACTTTGGCTGTCATGTAGAAAGATGGACAGTTAACCCTGCTGCTGCACTGACCGGCCGCTTCACTCTGATTTACGGCTCGAATCTTTTCAGAGTGCCCATAGAATGATAGAAAATGCACGGAAACAGCAGAAAACAAGCGTTTCTGAACCAACAGACGGATGATTTGTTCTCACACTCAGACAACAGCACAAGTCCCTCGTTTTAATATCAGCCTCATTTCTCCATCCGTCTCCCTCATCTGATGAATTTTTTTAACGCAGCTTTAATATTTGGATCTTTTTGCCTGCTTGACGGAGTCATTTTCAGATTTTCTCCATTTAAATGGAACTAAAAACCTGAGGGTGTGACTGAAAACGATCTAAACTTCTACACTTCAGGCGTCTTTAATCCTGCGAGTTTGAAACGAACGTCAGACTAAATAATATGAAGGGACAGATTTTAATTAGCATTAGAAACGTTTAGCTAACCGTTGAGAAGGAAAGCAGCAACATCAGTCGGTCCGAAGTTCAGAAACCGTTTCCCCTCTGCTCCGCCTGGATCTGTGATGGAACGTAGATCTGTCTCTAATAGAGCCGTAGATCTGGTAACTCCTGAGCTGCTGGCATAAAGACCTTTAGTAGATGTTGCCATGGTAACTAGATGTAAATTTGTGTTTTTCGGACCCGTCAAAATTGATTAAACAAATATTTATATACTTTTATTTTGTAATTGGGTAAAATGAATCCTTTTATTCTGCTCCCTGCAGATGTTCTGTAGTTGTTTTATTTTGGAAAAAGTTGTTTTGATGAAAAAGTCGGAGCTCGGAGCTTTGATGCATCGACATGTTTCATGTTTCAGAGAAAACCTGTGGAAGCTGGGATCCGTCGTTTTATTACGAGTACATCTGTCCTTGCAGCCTGCAGAGATCCGGATCTGTTTGCAGGAATGCGATGGACGTCTTCAGCGAACGGAGTAAATATGATCTGCTGTGTGTTTGTGAGGCTGGACTCGTAAAGTCTGACCGCTGATGGAAGATTCCCGATGGTTCTGCTCAGATTATGGCCCAGCTCCGTATTCTGAGCCGTTGGATCTCTGCTGGTGGCTCAGGCTTCATTATATCCATGATTCAATGTGTTTTTTTCAGAGCAGATTTCATTTCTCTGGTTTTAACGAACGTTTCTGAATTATTTTGCCAGTTTTTATGACTTTGTCCGTTTCCTTTTTATGATGAATCCTGTGTAAATAAAGCTCCTCGGCCAGAGTTGTGGGTTAGATTCCCAGCGGGCTGAATGGCAGCAGAGGGCCGTGTCCCGTCGCAGCATGCTGCACCACCGGACGGGCGAAGGCTCTCTCTGTGGGGGCGCGGTCGCCCCGCCCTCACATGCAACCACAAGCTTTCTTTTGTAATCTGCTGCTGGGCAATCTCATCTCTGTGAGCACTGCGGCTGGAAATCCAGTGGATGGGGAGCAGATATGATCTCATGTGGAGAAGATGCACCTCATCCATCTCTCTGGGAGGAGGGAATCATCGCCTCTCTTATATATCTGCGTCCCTGCAGCTTCCATCCACATAACGTGTACTGCTTTGCTTCTGAAGGCAGCCTGAGGGACTTCACACAAAATATGCAAAACAAGGAGGCATTAGTATTTCTGCCCTTTGTATATTTTCTGGCAGCACTCTATTCTTGGATTCTCTGAGTTATTTTAAACAGATGGTGCACAGGATGATCGCTGCTTTGATGATACATGATGACATTAAATGACAAGAGACAGGAGAGAGAAGGAGGAGAGACGTTCCTCCCGCCTGCAGACAGAAAGTATGAAGTTCTGACTTTCCTCCTCCAGCTTTGTCTCCGCATGAAGGAGCATCAGGGCCACCCAAGAGTAAAATCTGAATTCTAGGATTAAAGTCCGAATGTCCCGCCGTCCTTCTGCCTGCAGATGGCTGCTAACAGCACAGCCTGGATGCAGACCTCCCCCCGTCTCCGTCTCCCTGCTGCACCTTTACCTCGTACGGAGGCATCTACATCACCTGCTCAGACTCCCATCTTCACCCTGTGCTGCTCGAAAGCAGCAAACAGCAAAGGAATCAGAACATAATGAGGAGACAGGGAGCAAAGCCAGCAGCTTTATGAGGACCTGGGCGGTATCTAGCAGCTGGCAGCATTGATCAGCTGTCCATGAGGCGATGCCACCCTCTGAATGCTTCAGCAGCATTTCACGTCTCAGAGTCTGCAGACACGCGGCTGTTTGCTGGAGTGATTAACGCCGCATTGTTTGGGATAATCCTGCAACTTGTAGTGTCCTGGCTGCTCGTATCAGAGAGCAACAAAAGAAAGCTTTCCACACAAAACGCCGAGGCTGAACCCCACCATCCCACCAATCGGCTGCTGAACAAAAGCAGACACAACTCTTAAGTGCTTTCAGTCTGTGTACTTTGCACTCACGCATGTAGCCATGAGCACTACAGACGCCGAGCCCACCGCAGGCTTGCTGCTGCCTGCACTGCAGTTGCTATGGAAACAGCTGCATCTGTTGTAACCCTGTGAATAGGTGCACGGAGCAGGGCTTTGGGGGGAAACGGCTCAGCGTAGAGGCAGGTGGATGTGACAAAATGAGGCATGTCGCTCAGAAGGACAATATCGCTCCGATTCTTTAAACACCTGCTCATGAAGCGGCGCAGTGAGAACGATGCTGAACACACGTTTGGCTGCTTTCTGCTGCCGCATGGGAAACATTTCAGGTTACAGCAGCTGCTTCCTGCGGTGAAGGAGCGACGTTATGCTTGAACATGACCCGCACCGTTCTGATCCCCTCTCTCTGGGTGAGATCCCGGCACATTCAGGCCCCGTGCTTCCAGCTCGGATCACATGAACACACCTCATCTCAGGTAGCTTTGGTTTAAGGAGCTTCCTTCTTCATCACCTGGAAGTATTTAATAAAGGTGCCCAAAAACTGATTAGATATTGATACCAACACGGCATTGTCACGGTAAAACCAGAACATTGTGGCCTTTATTACCAGCCCGACTCGAAAGCATTGATTAAAGACAACGAAAGAAGCAGAGATGGGCCCTGATGTAAAAGCTGCATCATTTCCTACTTTTACATTTAGCTGAGTAAGTCTGACTCATAAACCACTGATGGGTTATCATCCAACATCTATTTTTGCATTTGGAGCTTTAAAAGCTTGCTTTCCAAAGACCCCTCCCATCACCTGCATGATGCATGATGCATGTGCACTGTCCGGGTCACATGATGAGAGCGGAGCACACCTGAGTCACCATTCATCCGCGCTGAGGAATGATGACGCTAACGGCTTCCTCCCGAATGTTTCCACCTCTGACAATCAGGCTGAGAAATGCTTCTGGTAAAATGTGAACGCAGCAAAAGTGCAAACTGCTCATAACTGACTCAGAGATTATCGTGTATGCAGCCCAATCAATTAGGACGGCTTTGCATAGTTTTCTAATCTGCCCGGAGGTTCCACCAACTTTCCCTGTAAATCACTGCCAGACATCTGCAGGCTCCTGCTCGTTTCATCACACATGCAGGTGTTTTACCAGCTTTACAAGCCAGATCGGATTCTTCCTAATAAATCCGACATCTGCAGTGTTTGCCATGCGCGGACACGGAGCAGCTCAGCCTGCTTCCAGTCGGGACAAAAATGAGGTGGCAAGAAGGTTGCTGGTTTGAGGCTGAGCTGGGGGGGTCTGCATGTTCTGACCTGACGCTCCACCAGCAAAGACATGCTGCAGCCATTCCACTTCTCTGACCTTGCTCGGAGCTCGGCTGGCCTCGGGACGCCGCTGGCTTTCTGCTTGCTTTATCTCACAGGTTGAACGGTCGTTCATCGTTTCTCTCTCATGGACTTCTCCTACGCTGAAGTTGCCCTCAGTGTTTAAGAGAAAAATGACGAGTCTGCTTTTCTTAATTGGATTTGGTTAACTGTTAAATGGCAAAGACTAGACTAATAAAAGAGAAAAGACTCCATTTTGGGGGCGAGCCTGCAGTTGGAAGATGCAGGTTTTATACTTTATGATCCTCCTTTGATCAGTTTTCACTACTTTGTGCTGCGATCCTCCCCAGCAACTTAGACTGATAGAAATAACTCCTGCAGCCACAGAAGGAAGGAAGGAATTAATTAGCAGTCCAGGATGACAGCTTGATACGGCTATCGCTGTCATACTTACTGAAGAGGCACGAGGAGTTATTTTTACACACAGACATCTGGGCCACGTCCGTCTATGTGCTGAAAGTAGCGTAATGCTTCAGTTAGCTCGGACTCATTTCTACAGGAAGTTCTCTACATTGTAAATGAGGAGATTTAAACTTTGGCGAGTATGCTAACACATTCAGTGGCCTCTTTATCAGGCACACCGAATTAAATCCATGCAAACAGAAGTATTCAGCCAATCAGATCAGCATCTGGTCATGTGGACATGGTGGAGTTCTCCCTGGGCATCAGGATGAGGCGGCTGCAGCTCAGTGGATAGAGCTGTACTAAACAGGAGGTCGGCAGTTTGATTCCCCTCCACTATATGTGGAAGTGTCCTTGAGCAAGACACTGAACCCTACCCTGCCCCCCGATGTGCCTATCGGGGGTTTGAATGTGTGTGAATGTTAGTTACTAGGGGTGTGACGAGATCTTGCGAGATCAAATTTGAGGATATTTCTCTTTTAAGTGAAAAGCTGTCTCGCGGGTATACAGACCAAGTTTGTGCACAAATTAATGTAGGTGCGTTCAGACCAAACGCGGCGTCAAAGACGTGCGAAACGCCCGAAGTTGATCTTTGGGTCAATAAAATGTCAGACGCTGGATTTTCGCGCGATTCAAGGAAAGGCAGTTGTCCGACGGTTGTGACGCGCGTCGGTAGGATTTGCCGTCGGTTTGTTTAACAGAGGCGGAGGCAGCAGAGAGCGAGGCTTCATGTGATCAATCAGAGAGCGGCACGGCTCTATCAATCATCCATGCGCCGCGTCTGAGTTCACCAGATGCCTCAGAGATGTTCTGGAGCTGCTGATGAGCGGCTTCCAGCGGTTTCCTTCTCATCCCGGCCCAGACCCGCTTCAGCGCACCTTCCAGGACACCACCTAACACCGGCCTGGTGGGCGCACACAGCACCAATACATTCCTCCATTGTTTACTAGGGTTTACTGCACTTCATCAACATGCAGTTTAGCAGTTGCCTTGAAAAATAACTATTTAGATTTTAATTATGGAAAAAGTTCAACTGTGAAACACGTGCTGAGGAAGCAAGTTAAAGTTATCAACCATTTCCAGATGCACCTGCATTGTTTTGGCTTAAATTCAGAAGTAAGTTTTTTTTAATAATTCATATTGTCTTTTTTTAAATTCAAGTATTGTGAAAATCTCGTCTCGTCTCGTGGATCCAATATCGTGTATCGTCTCGTCTCTTGAGTTGAGTGTATCGTCACACCCCTATTAGTTACTTATCAATATAGGTGCTGTGTGAATGGGTGCATGTGACATGTGGTGTCAAAGCGCTTTGATTGGTCACATGACTAGAAAAGCACTCTATAAGTCCATTTACCATTTACCACACCAGGAACTAAAGACGAGGACTAGAAGGCTCCGATATAGAGGACGAGCTGGTACTGGAACATTTTAGTAGTTTTAGTTTAGTAAGGATTTATTGAGGAGAATGAGGAGAACATGAGGGCCAACCCAGCGCAGCACTGAGGCACTCTGGACATGAAGGATTCATCTAAAATCCATCCTGTCTGAGGTCTCATGGTCACGGAGCTCTCCATCCTTCTGTGGGCCAGAGTTCCTCTGAACAAGTCGTCCCAACGCTCCGTTTGTCCTTGCTGGTGTTTGATGGAGTTTAGCAGCGTCTGACCGCAGGCTGCTGATACGATAACCAAACAGCTGACACGGATGGCATTTTTATTATTGTTCCAGGGAACAATGCAGTGTCCGGTCCGGCATCATAATAGCCTCCACATCGCTGGCACTTCAGAAAATCAATACCCGGCTCTGTGAGGAGACACACGGATATATACTGCGAGGCCAAGAGGCTTTCTGTCCCCACTGCCAGCTCCCTCCCCCGCCCGTGCTTCAGGAGGCTGAGGTGTTTTGTGTACATTTTCCTGAACTGGAGATAAACGGTTTGGGTAGAAAAGAATGATGGACACAAGGGAAACAATGCCAGCGAAAACAAAGAGGAGATTAGACCCAGGACTGCTCTGCCAGGCTCGGGGGAGATAAAGCCACAGAAACACACATTCGGCCGTGTGTTTCTGCTTCCTGTTCTCGCAGCTGTCTAATTGAATTTGCTTTGTTTTATAATAGAAGGTCTGATCCAACCGGAGCAGGGCTGAGCTGTTCCCAGTGTTTGCTCGGAGTCGGTAGAGGCCCGCTGCATTTGGCACAGCTATGAGCGCCTCAGATAGTTTGTTTACAACTTCCTGTCGGCCTCCACCGCAAATTGTTGAGTCCTGCTGGAGATATGGTTGGTCACTGCGAGGGATTATCTTCAGCGTTCACACATGTTTTAGTATTTCAGCCTCGTCTCTCGTCTTGTAGAGCCACTTCATTTCTTATTCAGTCCCACCCATAGCTTGAAACAAAAGAAAGAGGGATGCTTTTCCTGCTCCGTGATCTGTGGCAGACGTAGAGCTCTGCGCTGTAGAGCTGCGAGCGAGCACAGAGCGAGGCCCACGTGCTCGCCTTATCTGACGCAGCTCATGCTTCATCACCTCTTTTCATTGTGTGGTGTCATCAGTAAGCCAGTTAATGTGTATATATTTAAAAAATCGACTTCATACATCTACTTCCAGCCATACAGCTGCATCAGAGGGATAATCAGCTCTGATGAATGAATCTCTGCAGTATTAGAGCAGAAAGTCTGCTGGCCGAGTCCTAATGGCTGCGAGGAGCCTGCGGCTGCACAGATTAACTTTAAATCCTACCAGCATTTTACAGTATTTCGCTGTAAAAGAAAACAAGTTCTTCTTCAGCTTTTTCTTGTAATTCCATATGGAGCTCAGCAGCTTCTCTAAGATGAAGCCCATTTTCCCAGCATTACGGCCGCAGAGTAGCAGCTCTCAGCGTTGTTGCTTCAGAGCAGAGTTAATCACGATCGGCTACTGTTCAGGTGATTACGCTAACAAATCCACTCAGACTCAATGAATGCTGTAGATCGTGCTTCATTCAGAGCCTATAAATTGGTTATTCTTCATATATCCAGCAAATATATCTGGTGTAGCAGCTTCATAAAATCCCAGAAGTATAGATTCTTACCTTTAAAGAGACATTTAGTGATGATGCAACGCAGAGGTAGAGGATCCGCAGCAGGCAGCGACGAGGCAGCAGACACAGGCGAGAGAGAGGGAAAGAGAAAACAACAGAGTTAAACTTGGCTGCAAAATGCTTTCTAATGAATAAATAAGGAATAACTAGAGAAGAAAAGGAGCTACAAGGAACCATGACAGTAATGTTTTACTTGGTGGGAAAGGAAATAAAAATGCTGCGGTACAGTCTGTAACATGAAAAGGCATCACTGGCTGTCTCCAAAAAAAGAACAAATCTCGGCTGAACCTTGTGTCATTTTGGCTCCACATGGTCTTAATCTCTGAAATTGGGCCTTCCGACTATTTTCCAACTGGATGGGTTTTCATTTTACCAAAACACAAAGAATAATGCCGGTTTCAGGTTTTATTCTGAGTCATGGCCTAGACGTTGCCTTCTACAAACACAGCAGAGGCTTATCTAAAATAAATGAATTATTTGGAATAAAAGGGCATAAAGAGAAAATAAGTGTGGGAGGAGGGTTTTCTGCAGCTGATAAACACTCTTAGTGAACTAATTTAAAGTAAAAGCTTAAATGAAAAGGTTTTTCTTTGTAACATTTCTCCTTCAAAGGAACATCCAGCCTTTATTTGTGCATGAGAATGTGTGATGAAGCTCGCAGCTACGCCATTTATTTCCTTTAAAGACATTTTTTTCTGTAATTACAGCGTTGGAGTAGCGCCTGCCTCTGCGTTTTCACACCGAACTCGGTAATGAGAGCTGGGAACACAGAAAAGTGTGACATGGAACACAAACAGCGGATCTGAAACTTTTATGATCATAGCATCGTTTTCCACTCTGTTCCAGTTCCACCATGGCAACTTGTAAGAAATGGCCTGAAAACCCTTCCCAGCGCTTTTCCTTTATGATCCGTTTCTACAAGAACATCTACCCTCTGCATCTCATATGCTGCCACATCACCCGATTCAATTCTTCCTACGCCTCCGTTACTGCTTGTTGCTCACCTGGAGGGAAGTCAAATGAAATGAAGAATACTTACAGTATCAAGCCACTGAGGTGAAATGATCCGGATATTTCTAATGAACAGCTTTCCCATGTCAGCGTCAGCTAATCTGTGATCCACCTCATGGTCTGCAGAAGAGGCCATGAAGGTCTCTGTGATTGGTTCCCTCTCAGCTGGCTAAGCCCGCCTCCAAAACAGACCCAGTTCAGCTGAAGGCCCTCCTGTCTTTCTGTCAAAGTGTGTTTGCCTGGTTGATCAGGTTATGTCTTTGCTAAACTGTTGCTACCATGAAATGCACCCAGCTTAAGTTAGTTTGGCATAAATTCCCTCCTCATGGGTCATGCATAACCTTCTGCAGCATATGAAGGTTGTCACACAAGTTTATTCCTAATTTATGTTTGGAAAGTTGTTGAAAAAGTCTAAAGCCCCAAAGAGACAGCTAAATGCTAAATCTCAGATAAAGCAGATAAGTCTGTTATCTTCAATGTCAACACATAAGAAAATGAAATACTGTCCGCAACAGCTACGAAGCAGGGAGAATGGGTTAGTATGGGGGGTGGGGGTGTTTGGGGGGTAATAATGAGGAAAAGAGCAGCAGAAAAGGGAAGTGCTGGAACAACCACTGCAGGCAGTCTCTCTCTTTAACACAGCAAATTAGCGCTGATGAATTAGCCGTTGTCAGCAGCTGCTTTGCTTCCTCTGGGGTAAAGTTAGGCATAAAGAAATGAAAATAATGGTGGAGGTGGATTCAGTATTCAGGTTTGATGGGGTGCTAGCAGAGCTTTAATCTTTAAAGTCGCCCTTGTACATGAGTTAAGTAATGAAACAGGAGATACAGGCTCCACTGAGTCTAATGAGCTAACAGTTCTTTTCTGTTTCCAAACAATGAAATGTTTTAAGAATTAAGCTTGATGGCCACCCATGCATCATTCAGACGGTTAATCTGGTTAGAATTGGGCTGTGATTCACTAAATATCTATTAAATCTAGCCTCTGATGTAGGTTAGACAAAGGTTTCTGGTGAAGCAGAGACCTGGTAAATATCTGGAGAGGAAGAGCAGCAAACCTGCAAACTCACACCCAGCTGCCCAAATTAAACCATCAGCTGAGCGCGTGACTCTCAAACTTTTTGTTTTTTTCTGTTTTTGTCTCATCAGGTGTGCGCTCCAAACGTGGAGAAGCTTCCCACGCAGCTTTCACACGGCCAGCGTGAAGCCGGAGAGATGAACGCCGGCCTCACACCAGCAGAGCGGCATTGCTCTGACATGTGTCATTTTGGAAAACTGAGTGTGTTTCAGGACAGCAGCAGGTAACAATCAGATCCAAGCTGCTCACACAGAACGAAGAGAAACCGGGGCTGGGTTGGCAGAGCTGTGAGGACACAACCTCCCTGCTCTCTCTGATATCTCAGCTGTTTTTTCGGACAACTCATTGTTTTTAAAAAGGAAGACAAACTTTTCCTCAGACCTGCTTCTTTTCTTCTTCTCCATTTTATTTCCTTTCAACTCTGCAAATTCTGAGATTTGCCACAAAGCACATCATTTGATTTAAACAAGTTACTTACACGTGTTGTACTAACTAAAGACTTGAAGTGGTATAACATCCTGCTGGGGACCTTGATCCTGCTACAATGCATTAGCTTCCAACAAGCCGAAGAATGGGGACAACCGGGATGAGCCCAGAAATTCTGTCCGTAAACATGATGAGCAGAATCAGAGACAAAGACAAAGTCTTACTCTCACCGGGAACTGGCCCCTCTCACTGCCGGTGATGTGGACCAGGCTCTGGAGCGCTCATACAAGGAGGTCTGGCTCTCTCTGCTCTTGGAGCCCCAGGTGTGTCAGTTCTGGGCATTTATGCTTCAGTAACACCTGTAAAACTGCTGAGAGTCCCCGCTCACACATTGCTCAGCTCATCCCTAGCTGAGCCGGCCGGCCGGCTGCACTCAGGTTTTCTCTGAAAGGAATCCGGCTGTACTGTAGGGTGGAAACCCCCACCCCCCCACCCTGCACTGCAGCAGGACGGCGCTGAAGTCATGCCAGGTACACGCCGTGTATCTGCGGCTAAATGAAGATGATGCTTAGTGTTGAAAGTGCTGAACAGAAAATCAGTGTACACACTACCTCAGCTGAAGTTTCTCATATTTATTATCTCAAGGCCACACTTTGCTAAAGCACGGCCATATGAGGAGCTGCCTGCAGGACAGAGCCGGCTGGCTGGGTGGGACGTATAAACGGCTCCACACCAGTAAAAGCTGTCGGCTCCATGTGCCATGTCCTTTCTGCCACTGCATATTTAGTGGAAGATGTGCACATAAAGTGGAGCAGAGTTGTGGCCTCTGGGAATCTGTCACACTGATTCAGTCAACTCCCAGCAGCACGGTGAGAAAATGGGACGAGGGAAACCAGGCAGAGCTGGAACTGACCCACATCTGACCCAGAAGCCTCATTATGCAAACTATTTCATGACCAAAATAAAATAAAAGTTGCTTCTTACAATAAATAAAACTAAATTGACTGACGAAAGCTCCAGGATTGTCTATGATGCAGTCTACTTTCTATTTTACATTTCATATTACTCGCTCCTACATTCCCTCCCTTCATCATTTTAACACACAGAAATGTTCATGAACCTTCCCAGTGAGTCTGTATCAGTGTTGCCTCCATATTTCATGCACAACCACGGCAGTAAATGTGCATCCATAAAGGTCCCGGCCGTGCTGGACATCACGCAGCGGCAGATGGCAGCTTCTCTGACCTTGGAAACAAGCAGGCCATCCATTTGGAAAAGTGCTAACGTGCTTCATCACTGCTCAGCTCTGGATGTGACAAACTCTGCTAGCAGAGTGAGGACAGCAATTGATTTTTTAAGAGAGCAAGCAAAATCTGACAACTGAATTTTGCACACAGAATGCGTGTCTCATGCCCGCTCACTTCCTAAAATATCAATAAATGGCACCAGGCCGAATATGTGGCATCGCTTGGGGAGAAAAAGAGAAAGTTCACACTAAAAACCTGTTTCTTTTCCAATATCATAGAACAGACAATCCAGTCCTTCATCTAAAATCCGATTGTATTCCAGCCTGGAGCTGTTTCTCCCTCTACCAGCAGCTTCAGATGCTGCAGAGTGCTGCCGGGACCGGGACGTCCTCATCTCACCTGCTGAACAGAGCAGACGGGCTTCTCAGCATGTCTTTTGTAACTTCGTGCCGGTGCAGGCGGGTTCGTTTCAAACGGAGCTGCACTCTCAGTCATGACGTGGAAACACGCGGTCCAGCCATGACAGCTCTGCTGCAGGAAATTTCAGCTCCAAATACAAACTTTCCACATTTCTGCAGACTGTGCTGAGCTCTATCCGAGACTCAGAGCTGATGTTGAACATGGAGCAGCAGGTCGGACTGAGGCTGGGTCAGAAAGAAAGAGGATCATATGCAAGCTCTCTGCATGGCCGAAGCTTCATCATCGCTGCTTCTAAGCTGAATCATGGAGGAATTTAGGACAATATTGATGTGATTAACTTGTTTTTGTCCTCTCTCTGTCAGCATCTGTCCAGCCAGTCGAGCCAGATGGCCACCCTTCCTTAGCAGGGTTCCACAGGTTCCTCCTTCCCGTTAAAGGGGTGGAGTGGGGGGGGTGGGGGTCCAACACCCTGTGCATGCTCAGGATGGGGGCTGGAAGTTCCAGTGCAGGCCGCTGGTTTGACTTGGCGTCAGTCGACTGCAGAGCGTCTCGGGAGGACTCTGCTGTGAATCGGTGCTACAAATAAAGCTGCACTGAACAGAAGCCGCTTTAAATCTGAACTTTTGCTTCTGTTTCTGTAGATGCAGGATGATTTCTGGAGTCTATGGGACTGAGTCGAGCGGATTTTCTATTCCTGCTGGTTAATATTGCAGCAGTTCCTCCGCATCAGAGTCAAGCGTTTGATGTGTGCATCACAGGCTTCTGTAAGCAAATAAAAACATCAGTTTCATTGTGAACATTTCTGCAGATCAGATTACAACAGGGGAGGAATAAAGGAGCAGGATGACGGACGGCTGAGATGCGGAGGCGTCCGCCTGCCTGCACAGCTCAGCACTGTGCCACATCTATCTGCAGCACGCAAACAGGATGATGGCATGAAAACGTCATAAAGAGTCTTTAATTACCCACCAAGGAGAGTCATGGCAGAGCTTTGACCCTTGCTCAACGGCACTTGACTCAGTAGGAGGGGAGCGGAGAGTTGCAGGCGGCGGAGGGTTTGACCCTTTGGCCACAGTTTTGCTTCTCTTCCCACTGGATCTGATTTTCATCCCAGAGGTGCTTCAGTGCCGGTAGATTTACAGCCGATGATGTTCAGCCTCTCCACCGGCCCACCTCACGCTGAGCTGCCTGGGATTACACCCCCCACACGTTTCGTTTTCCACTGTGTCTCCTTCCATCATCTGGGCTGCTTAGCAGAAGGCTGCCCCCGCTGCAGCACGCCAACAAGTCAAACTTTGAATAAAAACATTTCCTTTCTTCTCCGTTCTGTTTCCACATGGATGAAGGGGAAGCGAGGAGCCGGAACCTGCTGATGCAGACGCAGCCTGAGTGAGACGCTATTAATCCAGATGTGGAATTAATCACCATTCCCTTCGTTTTGTATGCAGCTAATAGTTCATTTCAGTCATAATACCCTGAATTATTCACATTTCCCTTCAGAGGAGTAATTTCTTTCTGAATTATTGAATCACAGACTTCTTCCACAGTCTGCCAGATTGGTCCGTTAATGCCGAATCGGCGCCTTCAGCTCTACACCTTCCAGCTTTTTTAAATGATTACTGTGCAACATTCATGTCCCTTTTAACTCGTGTTATCATTCTGAATCATGGGATGAATCATCATCCGTAGGATCTAATATTTCTTTCTCTGCCTTCAGCCTGCTCTCCTGGTCTGCTCCCCTGCTTACTGCTGCCATATGGCCGTTTCATGCTGTTTAAAGCCGAGAGCAGACTGTGCATATGTTTTCTGGGAAATACTCCCACAATGTTTACATGCAAACAATGATGGGAAATTGAATGAGCTATGACTGATGGTACATTTTTCTTCCTGCAAAAAAACAGATGTGGTGCAGAATTATTCCAGCCAAGGTGTAAAAGAAAATAAATTAAATTTCCTGTAAATCTGTCGTCGACATTGTTTGTAATTAGGGACGAGACGCTAACATTTACAGGAGCCAGTTTTGCCTTTTGATTCTTTCCCCACAGACTGGCAGTTCTAAGAACTGCAGATTCCTCATTATACTTTCTGCTGCATCCAACTCTTCTCATTTCAGTGCTATTCAGCACAACTCATTTGCATCCAGTAAACCTTCCAGCAGGAAGCAGGAAATATTTCAAATGAGAAGCTAAAATTCAGAGGAGAGGATTAGAAAGGGTGAGCAGACAGAAAGTTAGACGACGTGTTTGCTAATCATCTAAACAACAGACCTCCTAAACCTGCACCCGTCTGCTTCAGAGATGCACATGAGCACATCATTAGAGAAATCTGCAGCAACGCCGAGCTGACCTCAGCAAATTACAATTAATGCTCTCTGAGGCAAAATCTAATTCTATTTCTAACATTTCTTTTTCCCAAATAACCTTGATTAGCATATCCATAATTTGTTTATGCATCTCTGCTCCTGGTACCTGATTATTCCTCATTTTTCAAGTAGCATGCTCACCACAAAGGCTTGGAAGGTGTCCTGCTACGCTGCTGCTCAGCCTTGTGTTACTTTTATCTGTCTGGCAACGGAAAGAGCTTGCAGGATCCAACAACAGGGTGCAGGGAGGTAATGAGGTGGTTCATTTCATGACACTCACTGTGTACCAACAAGTGTTTCACAACTCTGTAACCACTAGAATACCTTTGATTCATGAAGAGTTCAAAGAGAAGCTGGACCATTTTGTATGAGATCTGCTACAATGTTTGATTTAATAAGCTTTTATTGAAGAGGAAACGTGTGAGTGTACGATGAGTCATGAACACCAATATAGAAGTACAACAAGCCTTTGTTCCCTGTAGCTCAAGATATTACAGGACAGCGCATGCAAGACAAAACGGCTCCAGCTACTCATTTTATTGGGATTTTATTATTATTATTATAAATATTATATGTAGTTAAATGTGTAGAAATGGCTTTGGTTTATGTGTTGTGTCCTGAAGATACTAAGATTTGTATTATTGTGTTTTATTACTTTGGACCTAAGTGGAGGGAAAAGTGATGCTGTTCAGTCTCTGTATTTTTTTTAAAGCCTCCTGTCAATCACAGTAAATGTGAAGTGGTGAGAGAAACAGCAGAATCAGTGGTGAATGGATGTGAGTCGAGTCTGCTGGCCACACTTTGTTTTCAGACTTTCACGCTGCACTTACTGATCCACACTGATGGAATCCTACTTTCCCGGTGCAACAGAAACTTCTCTGCAGGTAAATGGAGGTACAGTAGGGGCAGGGAAAACTGCATTGTTTTTAATCTAAAATCTAAAATGATACAAGCAGTGACTAGAACTGACTGAATCTGGTAAACATTGCAGATCAGTGAAAGTGGAACAAAGAACCGATCCAACATGAGCAGGAATGAATGAAGAGTCCGCCTGATGTTGCATTTAGGTAAAAGCAGAATTCCTGCAGAGTTGGCCGGTTTCACATTAGCTGTTATATATCAGGGATTCAGCACAACAGCAGATGTGCAACTTAGGTGAAGTAATGGTGGTGAAAATGAGACTGATAACATTATAGTGCTGGTGAACCGTGGCTACTCTCAGCATCAGCAGGGACGATTCGCTTTCCTCCCGATTCAATTCGTTTATATGATTTTTTGGATGCCAATCCGATTTAAAGTTTTATTCTTTAATATTGACCTTTTTTTGTGATTTTTAGTCACACAAATTACACATAACGTGACTTATTAAGATTTAGTCAGCTGTGATCTGAGCCAGAAAATGAAGCTTCTTCCACACCGACTCAAAATAGTCTAACAAAGGTTTGTAGTATTATTTTACAGCAACAAGAGCAGATACGTCCATGGTGAAGTAATAATCCTACCTGGACAAATGTGCCAGCAGGAGTCTTGTTATTGGTTTACATGTATGCCGTAGCAATACTGGTTGGGTCAACACTGCAGCCACATCAGTAAAACTAGGAATGTGTGTGAATCATAAAAGTAGATTTAGTATGTTTTATATAAATAGCAAGAATCCTTTCAACCACTGAAAGGCTTCAAAACACAGCTTTAATAGAGCTAACTACGGTGTTTGCCTGATAAATTATCCATAGGAATTGCAGCACAGACACAATACATGCAGATAAACAGAAAACTAATGAAACATGGAAAAACGGCTAATTTCCAAAACACACCTCCATCTAGGAAGATTTAGCTCCCAGAAAATAAAGTAAAACCGAGGCTCACGCAGCTCTCAGCCATTAAGTTGGACTTCCTACAAGCTGTAGTTGAGATCCTGTGTATTTCTATAAATTCTACATGGAGCATGTGGTTTTATCTGCTGACGTTCTACCAGAAAACGTGGAGAAAGAAGGGATTGTGGCTGAAAAGCCCTGCAGTTGTTTCGCTCAGCTCCCAGCAGCTCCCAACATGGGCTCATGCATATGAATGATGCTTAACCCCTGGGAGGAGAGCTGTCATGTCAGACACAACTGCAGCACTGGCAAATTTCTGGAGACAGATCCCACAGCCAACTCTGACAAGAGAGCGGCCAGAACAGGTGATGCAGCCGCCTGAATGTTAACACCTTTTATTCCTAACTCTTTCCAGTTTTTCTCGACTGTGGGAGGTTGGAAATGAGCGATGGAGTGACAGCAAATGTGTCACAAAGGAAAGGAAATAAAAACAGAACAGCCAAAGCACATTCACTTTCCACTGGAATATAGGCTGTCAGCTTTAATTATAATAAGCTTTCATACATTTATAAAGCTTTTCGCATATTATAAGAAACAGAAATCATTGCTCCGGTTAACAGAGTCAATGTTCGTCCTTTCAAGTTGCAAATGGATGAAACTTCTATTCACTGAGTTGAGCATTTACTCCACCATGTGAATCCAGGTCGTGACAGTAAGCTGATGGTGTGAGGGAGGGGGGGAGGGAGGGGTGCATCGTTGGTTCGTATCGGTTATGATCAGACACACAACATGCCATTTGTTTTCACTTCTCAGAGTGTCAGGCAGTAACATTTGTGTGTAAATATCAACGTTGCCACATTTCACAAACTTCATGTTTAGCCTCTGACAGCACAAAGTACAAAAATGTACACTGAAGAGGAATGCCTTTGCTGTGTAGAGTGGGATGTGAGGCCTGGGGATGAACGGCCGGGTGTTTCTAATGTCTGTCTGTAAACTGTCTGGAGGGAAAACACGCAATGACCAATTAAAGTGTGACTGAAACCTTCTTCCGTGTCCCGAAGCTGAATTGGAGTCACAACCTAAACCAGCAGGACCAAATGGACAGCTTTCACTTGAGTAAGTCGCTAATTTGTAGCATTTTATTATTTTTTATTAGATTTAGTAGGCCTAGACAGCTATATTTACAGAGCAAAGGGTTCCTCTCCCTTACTGTTTATTTATAAAACACCTGTCACCACTCTAAACAGCAGATTTGTTGAAGAAAGATGTTGACCTCAAGACAGAAGGAGATCGGACTCTGCACAGACAGGCGCGTGCCCGTGCCTTCAGGCAGGCGGCGAGCCGCGTAGCGTGCGCCTCGCTGGTTCGTACCCTCCGAATTCAGCGGGGTCCAAGAACGGCGCAGAGACCAACTTCGAGTCGATACAGATGTTTATTTTCTCCGTAGATTACAGCAAACAACACAAGGATGTACACTTCTAGCCAGGGAGCCGAGAGGAGACCCC
>JAVQJG010147062.1:0-12518 GCA_036024015.1 Craterocephalus amniculus
AATAATAATAATAATAATAATTATTATTATTATTATTATTAGTATAATTATAATAATAGTAATAATTAAATTAGAAATAACTTCCATTACTAATTTTTCATTTTTCTCTCTCTTTTTTCACCCTTCCCTTCTATATAGCACTGCGTTGCTCCAGCCCTTTACAAAGAGTTTCATTCTCATGATCCACAACTGGGAAAAACTCCAGAGTAGGTTTTCTTTTACTTGTGTTTCCTACACTATTTTCATCAGCTTCAATTTCAACAGCAAAAGTATGAACACCAAGAATGCTTAGAAAAAAATTGCCAACAAGCTGGAAAGCTGGTCAATAAGCCAAAAAAACCCTCAGCACCTGGGAAATTACAGCAACAGCAACCTCCTGCAGGTGTTTTATGGTCATCTGGTGTAATGTGTCAATAAAAATCTTACTTGCTGCACCCTCAAACCTCTTGACTTCGTTCTTCTTTTCCACATCTGGGCTGATTATTCCTTGAAGCAACCCCACAGCACAGTTAAGTTTGCTGAGATCCAGCAGCTGCAAACCACGACAAACAGCACCACCTCTTCTGTCCCTGCCTGCGGTCACCAGCCTCACCATCTCATGATGATGATGTCATGGTCCAAACTGACTCAGCATCATCTCATCTGGAATGGACCCAGAGAAAACGTTGTTAGGATGCAGGAAGGAAGAAGGAGAGAATAGAGAACAAGCTCATACAAAAATCAACACATACGTTAGTGGTTAGAGATAAAAATGGGATCTTGTCATACAGTTACCTTCCATAAAATAAATCATTTTAGAGCATTAGTGTTTGAGTCAGCGTTATAAAGCACACTGTGTAGTTACCAACAGAATGCTACGGAAGAATGTCTCAGTATTAATGAGAGATGGTCTCTATCATACCACTAAAACAATAAGTGATGAATATTTTTAACTCTTTGTCTTTTACAATCAGATTTTAGGGTTTTTCCTTGAATGATTTCATGTCTCAATAAAGGGCTTACAGTAAATTCATTTTCTCGAGATGTGGATAGTTCCTCATTATAGTTTGTTAAAACTGCTGACATACTTATCTGGCAGCTATTGCCAAGTTCTTAAATTCATGTAATGAAAATTCTATTTTTTTTTAGATCCTTAGAAATTTAAGGATTTGAGCTCTGAATGAAATGCCAAAGGACAGTACAGTAAGCTGAATCAATCTGGAATAATAGTAATCTTATTTGTATTTTTTTGTACTTGTGATAAATAGACACACAATGCACGTTGAAAGGATTGTTCATGAATATCATCTGACCATGCTTACATGATGAATCTATGTTAGTAAGAACTACTGAATGAAAGTTCACATATTAGCTTCACTAGTTATGAATATACTGACATTCAACTCCTTGGAAAATATTGGACATTCTTGTAACTTGTTGCAATGGAAATGTTTAATTGTTCTTAGTAAATAAAATGATTTTCGTGGGGTATTTGAAGTTTTAAAAACAGACTTCCTGGGTTGCACGTGGGGCAACACCGCCAAAAGAAGGTTCTTGGTTTAAATCTCAGCTGAGGTGGAGGGGGTTTAAATTTGGTCTTTCTGTGATGAGTTTGTTTGTTAATTAATTTGTTATTAAATAATTAATTAATTTTTAATTAATCTAAATAAATTACAGCTTAAAAAGGGCATTAATTTTTTTTTTGGTATTAAAAAATATCGAACCAAATCATGTAATTTGTGTATTGTGGTGTTCCTACTAAATAGCTATCATAACTTTGTTTGCTGTACTTGGATGAATTCCCCAAAAAACAGCTTAACAGCTGCTTGTCTTAACACTTATCTTTGGTTTTCTAGTGCACTGCATATGCACACACACTGGCATGTCTTGGAAAAGATCATATACTGTATTTACTGTATTTACTTTTTTTCTTAGTTATTCATTAATGTTTCAGCAGTGTATGAAGCTGAATATGCCTGATCGTGATGTGTGATGTGCACAGTAGTGTTATCTTTGTTATTACAATAAAAGCACACTTCTGTGCTCTAACATGACTAATTTAATAAAAACACAAGTACAATCAAAAACTAAAAGCAACTGGGTAAATTTAGATAAGTGACTTTATCGTTGTCATGCTCAACATCTCTGCTACTTCCTGCTTTGCTGCCAGACTTTTCGGCTCAGACTGTTGACATCTCACAGACAAAGACACATACACACATTCTACAAGGCAACATCCTTATGTCAATAAACCACAGACCATTTTGTCTTCTCGGTCATTTTACTGTAAATAATGAGACATATTTTAAAGGGTATTGCAGCTCAGTCTAGCATGTGACATGCAAAGATTTTTTTCTCCTTCCACACGTCCAAAACATTGTGCCATTAAAGGGTTAAAAATAATAAAATGGGCTAAAAATAACAACTGACATCAATGACAAGGTGAGATTGACTGTAATGGCTATGAATACTAAGATGAGATCCATAACTGTACTTATTGGTAGTATCATTCAAATCAAAATATGCACTACATATCAGCTCAAACTAAAATGAACCAAAAAATCAATCCAATAAATTGCAAGTGTAAGTTAGGTAAAAAAATTGACCGTGTAAAATGACACCAGTAATCCGCTTCATTTTTAAAACTGGGTAAATCCACAGTGTAGCATGAAACTACTGTAGTATGTGGCAGGTGAATCTCTGCCATCATGCACACATGTGGCAGATGAGCGTCACCATGTTGTGAAAATGAGGAGGGAATATTGAACAGATCATATGCTGAGCTTCCATATAAATAGGAGGAAATCTTTATAGAAAATATAGTTTAGGCCAGTTTGAATCCTTTTTGTGAAACTGTAACACTTGCTTTGTGGATCAATGTGATTGTTATACAGCCGGCCATGAGATCAGTTTTTGAGCTACTTTTTAACATGGATATGTCTAAAATGAACATAACACCCTAATGAGAAATCTATGATAATGCCACCGATTCATTCAGTTAAGAACAGGCTTCAAGTCATTGTAAAGGTTACACTTTAAAATTTAATTGAGTACATACTGTACTGTAGATAACTCTGTAGAGCTCTGTAAAGCCATTTAATCCCACAACATATTACCTGTAAATGTATTAAAAGGTCAGCTCATTTCTTTTTAACTGATTCTCATGTTTAGGGGTTTACACAAATAAACTTGCAAAACTTTAAACATGCCGTCATTATTATTATCAAGTAATAAAAAGGCTAAGGTCAATTAAAGTTTGTGCTCAAATAAACATAATTTACTACAGCAGCTTCACTTTAAAGAGCAATAATTAGAGTAATTTTGCATTTACTGTGCTTTTCTTGGTCAAATGGGTCCATCAGTCCAGTCTTAACAGATTAAAGAAAATGTGTTTTTGAGCGTTTGCCTTGCAGCTAGGAAAGAAAATGTGCCTCCCAATTTTGGCTCCATAACAGACAATAGCAACTCTTCCCCAGAGCTTTGTGCATCACTCGAAAAGATTAAAGCCTTTTTTGCAGACATTTACACATAAATGATTCAGAAAGCTCACACTCCCTTCACTGAAACGGCAATATGGTTAGATGCTTTGACTATGGATAAAACAACAAATGTTTTATATTTGTACTAATTTAATAAATTAATATCCCTAATGGGCTATTGATCACCAGTTTTTACAATACATCTACAGACACATTTATTTAAATAAGAACTGCTGGACACATGTACGTACTTCTACTTTACTGTGATGTCTGTGGCTTTTTAATGCTTATTATGCCTGACTGGGGTTCCTTTTCATCATGATGAGTTGATAATTATGACTCAGTTTGTTTTCTGAGGTTGTATATCTGGGTGGAGGGTTCATTTGAGAATAAAAGGGAACTCCAAAAATGTTTGCAGTATTTGGAACTGGCAGCATGCAATGCCTGATTTATATGGTTTTATTTTCAAGAATTAAGTGTAATCTAGATTGATGTGTTGATGCTAACTGTTTAGTTGATCTGCTCTGCAGCAGGCATTGATATCAAACATTTGTACAAGCCTCAAACTTGGTTTAAATAACTCAGTAATTAAATTTATTTGTTAGACTTTGTAGACATAACATACAAAATCTCCAAATTCACCCATGCGCAGATGCTGAGCACATTCCCTGAATGACAGGCTATTATGTATATGGATGAATGCCTTTAGACATCTTTAGATAGTACAGGTGAACACTGATAAAAGACCACATAAGACTTTCAATAAGATTAATTACAATCTTCCATTTATAACCCCTTTCTCCCCATATTGTAGCCAATGCAACCACCAAAGGCCAGACGAAGAGATATTTCTTGGCTTTGGTGATGCTTCATCATTCTGTTAAGAGCTGAGAAGATAAATTAGCCAGTTGCTCTTTTTAAGTGGAGTGTCACTAAGTCTCAGACTCTATTTCGCTTGTTGTTCTCTGTGCGATTATTCAATACAGCCATCAGCAACAGTGCATCTTCATGGGGTCAGGTTCTCATGACATGAAATCTCCCTACAAGAACACCAAAGGTTTCTGCAGAGGCCCCAAAGCTTAAACTGCTCACAGTCACAGAAATAAAACCACAAACAGCTTTTCCTCAAAAGTAAACAAGGAGATAAAACAGGGGTAGCCATTCAGCTCAGTGATATTTTCCTCCCAGGACAAAGCAATGTAACTATGATTAATTTACTGATGGGACAGGACCAGACTAACCAGCCTGATAGATGACTTGGTGCTTTGTCTTCCCTGTTTGATAAAGGGGATCTGCTTTTAGCCCACTCAAAGAGGCTGTAAACACTGGAAGAGCTCATTTACTGAAGAAGGAGGCAACAATGTGCTTTAAAAGCTCGTGACTGATTATGTTAAGATACTTAACAGCAAAAACAATTTGTCTGAGCACAGACTTGTCCAAATTTTCCACATGTTGCAAGTTGTTAAACTGTAACATTATTACCAAAAAAACACAAATATCTAATGTCACATTTTGTTAAAGTGCCTTCACAACATAGCCTAAAGATTTTACCGTCAGTGATCTTACAAGCTTGGTACAAGCTGGATGTTGCACTGCTGGGTTCAGGTTCTGAGTCCTGCTGGGTCATTTCAGGACTAGAAACCTAATGGGTCATCAAGATCTTTGCACAAGATTGCAAAATATCTTTACTCTACACTGGATTTTCCTCCCAGTCCTTGTGACAGTCATCATGTGTGTTTGTGATGGTAAAAATGACATAATGCTCAATATCTGTTTGGTTTTTTTTTCTGCACGGGCTGTTTGAAGCTTTAGTAAAATGGTTCAGTCCTGTTTATTAACATCTGAAAAGTCAGATAAGACTAAGATTGTTGTTTTTAGACCTGAAGAACTCAGGACTAAATTTTGTTGCTTTATAATTAATCTCAGTGGCATTAATTTGGCTTCTAGTAGTACAGTGAGGAACCTTGGAGTTATTTTTGACCAGGATTTTTCCTTTAATTTGCATAAAAAACAGGTTTCTCGAGCCGCCTACTTCTATCTACGTAATATTTCCAAATTTAGGGACATCCTGTCTCAAAGTGATGCAGAAACACTAGTCCATGCCTTTGTCGCTTCGAGACTAGATTATTGTTATTCCTCACTGATGGGCTGTCCTGAGTATGCACTGAAACGTCTCCATCTAATCCAAAATGCTGAAGCCATGATTTTGATTAGAACCAGCAAAAGATATCATATTCATCCAGTTTTAGCTTCTCTTTATTGGCTCCCATTAAATCTAGGATAGAATTTTAAATCCTTTCCCTTCAAATATAAAGCTCTCCCCAATCAAGCTGCAGTGTATATCACAGATTTCATAGTTCCTTATGTCCTCAGAACTAGAGGTCGACCGATTTATCGGCATGGCCGAAATATCGGCGCTGATAGGACGTTTTTCAAACTATCGGTATCGGCCAAACTTGGTGCCAGCTATACGTCAATATCGGCCGATAACGTCCGATAGCTATAATTTTCCCCACAGCGCCATAAACTTTTTCGCGCGCTGCTCTCCTTCCCTCTGCCCCGCTCACTACCTGAGGGGAGGGGCTGCTGCTCACTACCCGAGGGGAGGGTCTGCTCCACTCACTCAGACCTGACACACACACAGCATGAGAGAGAAACACGGGCTGTGCAGCAGCATTAGATAGGAGAGAAGTGAAGCAGAAAACTCAACAAAATGCGTTAGTTCAATAAAACCTTCAGTCAAAACATGACGTCCTTTGCCAAGGCAATAAGCGCCGCCTGTTCATCAAGCAGAAACTTCAGCAAAAACAGACGCGTTTCCACCGGCATGTTCTATGAGCACAGCGCTTGCTAGGCTAACAACAAGCCGCGTGCTAACTCCTTCTAGCACTCGGATAGCCGGCGGGGGTAGCCCCCCAGGGCTCGCTAGACATGCTAGCGACATGCCGCTATGCTTCGGCGCTGCCCACCCCCCAGAAATAACAGACTTTATATGTCTGATGTAGCTGCTGTGACACACCATACCTGCTGATTAGTGCTCACAACCTAACTGGAAAAAATCACTGTTTACATCCTTTCACTATATATCTTGTTAAACCACAGTTATTTTTTGATTTGTTTAGTTACACAGTGCATCACTTACAAAAATATGAAGTATCACTTTCCCCATATTAAAGTACAAATTAAATTTTCTATGTAGACTTTATGAATTAAAAAATATTAATATATGATACGAATACTATATTAAACACATATATTAACATAACTTTATTTTTCTGTTAGGGCTTGTACTGACAAATATCGGCAGAGTAATCGGCCGATTAATCAGCTATCGGCTTTTTACTTTTCCAAACTATAGGTATTATATCGGCCTTCAAAAATTCATTATCGGTCGACCTCTACTCAGAACACTTTGCTCTCAGAGTAGGCAGAGCCGTTAGATATGAGGCCCCTCTCTAATGGAACCAGCTTCCAGTTGTGGTTGTGGAGGCAGACAACCTCTCTACCTTTAGACTTTTTGATAAATCCTATAGTTAGGGGGCTAGCCGTCCCTAAGTTATGCTGCCATAGGCATAGACTGATGAGGGACGTCCCATCAAACATTGCTTTTTTTTATCTCTCTGTTCCTCATCTCTCATGTATAAACATATGACAGTATTCATACTTCATTAATGTATTTCTCCTCTCTCAGCAGATCTCCCTGGATAAAAGCGAGAATGTCTGTTTGTCTCTTTTTTTTCCTCTCCACCCCAACCGGTTGAGGCAGATTTCCGCCCTACCTGAACCGGGTTCTGCTGGAGGTTTTCTCTCTTGTTTAAAGGGATTTTTCCTTTCGACCCCAACCTCTAGCATGCTGAGGATGGGGGATTGTATCGAAGATGCATTCTGTTGGTTTCTTTAGCAAGAGCTATTTGTTGTTAATTACCTTATATAATCAATGCATGACAGTCAGACTGGCTCAAACTGATTGTCTGTGAAGTGCCCTGAGATGACATTGTTGTGAATTGGCGCTGTACAAATAAAGCTCAACTGAACTGGATCGGCTTATGCCATCTGACACCACTCATTCATCACATGCAGTCAGTAAGTGTTAATACAGATTGCGTACTGGTTAAAGATCAGGAGTAATGTTATGGCATTCCTCAACTCTAGCAGTCTATTCATTATTGGAGAGAGGTAGCAGTTTGATGGATAACCACATGTTTTGTCTTGCTGTCACTTCTGATAAAGAGGAAAACCTGCGTCAGCGTGAAGCGGGTTTAAAGTGCTTGACACCATTTGAATGTATTGGCTAGAGATCAAAGGTGAATATGAAGGACAAGTGTAACAGATAAGTCTTCATGACAACCGTCTATACAGTATGTTTTCTTATTCAAATAAAAAAGCTTCTATTCATCCTAGTGGATGTATAATTCTTTAACACCTGAGCCAATACAACTTGATTTGTTTCTGAAGAAGCAACAACATGAAAGCAAATTAAAAATTCTCTGTTTACATACGAGGCTAACATGATTCTTTGACCTTAGCTTTCAGACCTCAGAAACCTATTTGATCAGAGCAAAAACAAATCAACATTTAAGTCTGCTTTACTGATCTTTTATGATCAAATGAAGAGAAAGCCTCCCACAACAGCACCGAGAAACCACACAGCATTTTATACCATCTGTTCAAAGTTTTAAAACTCACATCAAAAAGCTTGCAGCATGGTTGACAAACTGTAACTACAAGACATAAGAAACTTCCAATATGGAGCCTTGAAAATTTATCTAATTTGATTCTTTGCATTTAAAACAATGCATTTAAGAATTCAGTTAAGTTATAAAAATCATTTTGTTCATTGTTTCGATTGGTTCGAATTCAGTTTAAACTCATACAAGTAAAAGTTTAATCACAGTGGTAGATTGAGTGAGTCATCAGTTACTATAACAACTGGCTACTTAATTATCAGACATAAACTAAAGCTGTTGTCACAATTTATGCGCACAGCATGTTGTTGCAAGAGCCATTTAACTTCTAAACACATTGTTTTATTTGATTTATTTGTTTATATTTTTTAATGTTTTCAATCAAGTATGAGTCAGCAGCAGAGCAGAATTTTACCCAGTGACAAGCTCTGAGCTCTTTGTTAACACATGAGACTAACTAAATACATGGCTGACAGTGTGCTTTTCATGTGATGCAATGCTTTATGTCAAAGACCATGAAATACTCATAAAGCATGAAAAGGTCCCTCAGTATTTCCCTTAAGATTTTTTTCCACCAGTGAGGGCAGGCTCTCTGAGAAGCCATGGCGGCGTCAAAAAATGACACTTAACAAATTTTACTCTTTCAATATAAGGACAGAGTAAAGTGGCATTATCAATCGTTGCTTTTATAATGGAAATACATTGAATTTATGTCTTTTTCATTATTTACATTTTTTTTTCAGTTAGCTCTGGTAGATGTGACCTCATTGATATTGCATTGCAATCTTAACTATGTGTTGTAGCTATATTTACAATTTAGTCTTTTCTTTAATATGTTTATGTCAAATGGCTGCTCCAAACATATACATACCTCAGAACAAAAAATAAAAATTGCTACTTTCTGGTGATTTTTTTGCTAAACTTATTTTGAAAATATCAAGATTCGGTTAAATCTGTTGAGACAAAGTATCTTTGTGGTATTTTGAGAAAAATAAATGTTCATTTTTGTTTCTTACTGCACATAGCTACTTTCCTCATCAATAAATACAATATGAATCAATCTGAATGTTTTTATATTGAAAACAAAGTTTAACCAATCACAGCCGCTCCATGTGGCCCTATTTAAACGTAGGGTTCAATTTCACACTCTTGTTCTGCTCCACTGTTTCTGTGATCTGTCGGTTCTATGATGTGTGCTACTTTATCAATCGCTTCATTAAGTTCTTTGGAGCCACCTACCCAAACTAAACTAGTTAGCTCTTTCTCAGTGGCTCCCGCTAAGCCGGGATGCCAGGACACCTGGTCAGTGGTCAGGAGGAAGTAAAGCCCAAAGCTTAAGCCTGTGACTCATCGCCAGTCTGTCCACATTTCTAAAAGATCTTCCCCACCCAGCGACACACCCACCGAGGAAAAAAACATGGTAATTGGCTTCTCCTTTGTCCGAAATGTGGCATTGACACCAGCAGCCAAAGTCAAATACACTCCAGGGCAAGGGATGATGATGTAGAATCCTAAATAACCTACACTGAAACAAAGTACTATCATTATTACCAACAAGAAAAAGAAAACCTCTTTTTTAAAACTGTGCTTTATTTTCCATTTAATGTAAGATGTTTCAAGGTTTTCCTCAGGTTGACCTGAATGTTTCCATCTTTTTTATTAGAAAAAGAGAGAAAATATAAGGGGGGAGAAGTACTGTGCAGACACACAGGGGTAGCATCGCTGAGAGCGTCATGAGACAGAGGAGGACTGTGACTGAGACATTAAGAAAGAAACATTAACATTCACGAATGTGTGAAGACGCTCAAGATAGTACACACCACAATATCTAGTGTCTTGATAGTGCTGCCACTTGAGAAATATTATTTTACTATTTTTACTATTACTATTTTTTTCTATTTGTGGTTTACATGGCAACTCTTTTTCTGTGTTGATAATATCTATTTATTACTGTAATTGTTATTATTTGTGTCATGTACACCTAACATGCTTGTTTTTGATCTGCATGAATAAATAAACTAACAAAACAAACTATCATGTGGTGTACGTCCTGTATTACGGACAATATTTATACTATGCTTCTGGATCGGGAGGAAACACTTTCTGTTTTTAAGGACCTCTGCAGTTTCAATCCAGCCCTGGCTACCATATTCATCAGCTTAAATCATATAAAATCAAAGCTTTTGAAACCAGACTAGCAGACCTAGATAATGCGGTTAGGGGTTAAATTATGCACCCAAATATAAACTAAACCTGCTCCTCACTTTCTGCCTGGAAGTAACAGAAGATCCAGTTACACAGATGAAAAATCAGCAACCACAAAGAATTACCAGGAGGAAAAGCTCATGTCTTTTATTTAAAGCAGTGAAATCCTACATCATTTATGACAAAGCTGTCAAGTTACTCAATGTGGTGGCAATTTGACACCAACCACAATGTTTCCCAGGTGATTTGGTCCATAATGAAATAGGTCATCATGACTGTCCTGTGTATGTACGCACGGAAGAGGAAAATGGAAATAGAAAAACCAAGTTCACCTCTAACTGTAGCTCAGGTCAGCTGTGTGTGTGTGTGTGTGTGTGTAAAGGCTCATGTCTAATGAGCACAAATTAACTAGAGCATTAAAAAACACTCAGGCTTCTTCCCATACAATAGCATTTTATGATAATTCCTATGCTAAATAAAAACCATGCCTTGAAATATAATTCCTGTTTGTCTGTCACCACTTTCAATTTGTACTCCCTGATTCCCTAATGTCACTCTGGTGTGAGGTTTTGTTGTCCTTCTGGTTTTGAGTTTCACAGATGTCAAACAAATAAAAACTCTTCCTTCGCTCTTTCATTAACTCTAACATGTACTGTTTGCGATATTGATTCCAATTCAGTCTTTTAATCAACATTTTCTCTCTCGTTTCATGGAGAAGAGAAGTTGCTCGCTGACTGGAGTGAGATGGATGTGGAGATAAAATGGCTGAGGTCGACCAACCAGAGAGTTGGGACATTAACGATAAATTACTGTCTCTTCTTAGACACACGCACACACACGCACATGCACACACTCACTCACACACATATGGACACAGCTGTCAAAACAAGTCAAGGAACTGAGGCTGTGTACTTTTTATTACTCATGCTGTGGGGACATAAATCTTTCCACAGTCATACTGTGGGGATCCACTCATTTGGCTTCTAAAGACAATTCCCCAAAAAGATAAGTAGTTTAATTTTAGTTGGAAAAGTCATTTTAAGGGAGGAAAGTGGTGGTGATGGTGGGGATAAGGCTCCAGGAGGCAAATGGGAGTGATGGAACAAACCGTGTGTGTGCATTTGCAGAGCTGCACATCCTCTCACGCATCCACAATGTTTTAACTTCTGGACTCTTTTCAAAGGAACTGTTGCCTCTTGCTTGTCATGGTTTACACTTACTTCCTTAGTGGTTTTACTCCCTTATGGGTGTGTTTCTCTGAGTCTATATCAACCGTATTGCAGCTGACTCATGTAGCATTAATCCCTGAACCCTTACCTACCTAGGTAATCTTCTCAGATCACTTGGATCTTTCATTCCCTCTCATTAAAAACCTAAAGTCTTATTCTAAGAGGTCTTATTCACCCCTCTGTGGCCTTTATTTTCCCTGTCTATGTGAAACATTTTGTAATATTTCTTTGGAACTGGGCTGGTTGGGGGAATATAATATTTCTTTTCTCATCAGTAGGGTTGTGTTGAGTTATAATGATTGATACAGTTTTGAGAATAAGTGAAGATTCCTCATGAGTGAGTCAAGCTAAGTGCTTTGAATAAGAATATGAAAGAGTGACGTTTTACCATGTAAAAACATTAAAACATCAAGATTTCATAGTGGTTGGTGGATTTTTACAGCTATTCTGTTTTGCAACCTGATTGACGGAGTTTAAACAAAGTCCATGCGACACAGGACTGGGTTGCAACATGAATGTGCTTACTGCTCTAATAATTTTTGGGGTTTCGATTTCTACGTGGCGAAAAAAAAAATCCCTGATAAGCAATAGTGAGCTGCAAACACCTGCAAACAGACTTCAGTGCTCTCTTTCATACTAACCAAATCTGGTCCATCAGATGTTTTGCCTCTTTCAGAATCGCTTCCATTATTGTCTGTTTATGTGATGGTGTTTTCTTTAATATGCTGTTGTGTCTTATCCAATGTGATTTCTGTGTGCTGAATCCTTAAACTAAGAGAGCTGTTACTGCTGCCATTTGCAGGTAAGATGGCGGCGCGTGTGCATGCAGCGGCTCAGGGCTCTACTCTTGTGTATTACTGTGTGCATTTAAGCCGGGAACTACTGAAACAGAATTTCATTGTGCCATGCATAATGACAATAAAGATTCTTGATTCTTGATA
>JAVQJG010147066.1:0-15181 GCA_036024015.1 Craterocephalus amniculus
ATCTAGCCGGAACCGCTCAACCTCGCGCACCAACTCAGGCTCCTTCCCCCCAAGAGAGGTGACGTTCCACGTCCCAAGAGCCAGCCTTTGCAGCCGCGGATCGGACCGCCAGGGTCCTCACCTTTGGCTGCCGCCCAACTCACACGGCACCCGACCCCTACGGCCCCTCCCGTGGGTGGTGGGTCCACGGGAGGGTTCCCACCACCCACAAGGACTTTCTATTTTAAAATACTGCAGCTCCGATATTTTCTGATGTTTTCTGAATGGGCTTTGACGAGTAGTAAATACCATTGATTCTGAGCTTATAGTTTACCCAACCGGTTCACTGTTAAGAAGTGTGAGAAATGACCAAATAATGACCCAAGGTTGAATACAGCAGGTAATCTTTTGGGAATTTAAAGCTAGCTTTGGTGCATTCTCACTTGTTGTTTCATAACTTTCTATACTGGCTTTTATGCAACTTTCCACTCACTCTCTACTCATGCGGTCTGTTAAAAAAGGTATACCTTAGGGATTTTTGCTATGGAGATGAAAATTGTCATCGTGGAATTTAAGTATAGATCCTCATCTCCCATAAGCAAAACTCTGTATGCTATAAACAAAGCACTGCACAGCACACTTTTTACCTCATGATCTGCCTCCTGTGTGCTTTACCCAGATGCCAACCTAGAGATTTCCAATCATAAGAGCATGTGAGAACAGGAAAGTGCTGATAATGTCCACTGCTGAGACATTCTTTGGAGTTAACATGCAATAGCAGCTGCTGTTAGCTTGGGTCAGTCTAACTAGCACATTGATGAATCACAGTACGACAAGATACAGAGATAGATGGATGATATCTGTGAGTCATGTTGAGTGGCATTTAGTCTTCTGTTTCAAGCTTCTATGTGGGCAAGAAGAAAATGATATTTTCTTCCTGTTAGAAGTCATTTCAGTGGCATTTTCAAAAAAACTAAGTTTAAGGTAATATGTTACCTCTGACAGCAGTAGCTTAGGAAAAAGTGCAGCTTGTTCATTAATAAGATCAGTGGAAATAGTAAACAGTAAATAAAATAGTAAACACATATTTGCTTAATGTTTTCAGCAGTATATAAACGAAATGTGTAATTTGGGGGAAGTCGCGGCCGGACCTGAGCCTTTTATTTACTTTTTCTTTGTCTCAAAAAAGAGAGAAAAACACCTGATGATGCTTTATGAAAGCAGCTAATTTCCACTGAAGAAAATAAGTGTAATTTTTTTGTCATTCTATGAGAGTGTGTCAAAATAAGTAAATCTGAGCAAAATGTGTTACATACTATTATTGATTTTAACATTATCGTTTTTTCAGCTAATGTGTTTAGTTTTTGTTAATATTTTGTATAAAATAAGGATTAAGAACCAACCATCAAAAAGAATGTAGTGTTCAAAATGTGAACCTCACCCAAAACATGTTTTTCCTACCCACATACTGTTTCTTGACTAATGTTAAACCTATTGTGTCACATCCAGTAAACTGTTGCTATGATGTGGGAGCCAAGTCCTCTTCTTGTTTTCTGACCTTGTCTACTTTTGTGCTGTCTGTTTGCCAGGCATCCAGCTTGGAATGGAAGAACAAAGAGAATCAGGACTCCGGCTTCAGGTTTCTCTTCAGTCTGTTCAAGAAGTACTACCTTCCACATTTATTCCCCTCCTTTACCAAACTCACAAACCTCTACAAGCCTTTATTAGGTAAGCTACCACACAGAACATATCTATTTGTCTTTCAAAGCAAATCTTTTCTTACTGCAAAGGTACACCTACTGTACACAAACTCTGAGTGAGTGTAGAAAAATAAATTCTTTCTTCTAAGTGCAAACAACACTTAAGGCCTCATAGGTTAATTAATATGATCAAAGCTTGAGAATGTTTAAATTTTGTAATCTCAATTTAATCTGATGTTACTTTAATAATGCTGTAACGAGTTTACTTCAAAACACTAATGATTCAATGTTATAGCTAATTAATTGTACATGGGTACAATTCTACCTTTTTTAGTTCCTGAGCCTTGAATAAATATTTTGATTCATTTGAAAAGAAAAACTCTAAACCCAGTGTCTGACATGTTCTTGTCTGTTTTTCTCTCCGGCTGTTTTCTAAATCCATCCACCCGTCTTTCGATGTCCTCTATCTCTCTTACACGATCAGACCTCCCCCACCACAGACCAAAACCCCTGTATGTGCCGGTGACGCGGAACAATGAGAGCACCTTCTGCACTAGGGACCAGTACCTGGCACCCAGAGTGGCCTTCATCACCTGGCTGGTCACCTTCTTCCTGGAGAAAAAGTATGTCAGCAGTGCTGCCGTGGCGCAGAGCGCCAAGAATGGCACCGAGGTCATTCCCAAACTCATCCAGGTGAACATGACAGCACGGTTGTTGATTTTTCTCTCTGCCACAAAGGATGGGGAGCTATTTGAGTTCTTTTTATTTTCTGTATTGTTTTCTTTTTTTTCAGTGATAAACCCCAGTCTTCTTGTATCAGTGCAGACAATGGTTTTATTTTATTAATTCATCTATGTGTATGTGTTCATTTGTTTGATCCATTCATATTAGTGTTGGCCCATTAAGTAACAGACGTACTTTTTTTGTATTAATGATGGAAAACATTTGAAAACCACGCAAATTATCCTAAAATTGAACAAGCACAGTTTCAAAAATAATTTCTGTGTACACTGTTAGTTGCAGCTTGTCTGTGTTCACTGTTGTTTGATGTTCTTAATAAAGACACCTATGTTGTGTAGAACTAAAGTTTCATTGTGGGGAGAAATTTTACGTTAATTGGTTAATTTGCACATTCGAAAGGAATGAGAACAACGTTCACAGTCAAAATTCTTGTAATTATGCAAATAATAAAATAAATCTAATGAATAATTCAGCAGCTTATACTCATTATAAATAGTGGCAGACATGAGTGTCTTGGAAATTAGACTCTAGTGGCCAGTTATTTTACTGTGAGGAGGCTCCACTGTAGTGTACGTAGGCACTCATTTTCTTGACTATGTCTCTCTTGATGGCCAGACTGTCACTGCAGGCAGTAGCAGCCAGGAGAAGGAGAAAGATAAGATGTCTGATGGGGATACAAACGGGCCAACTGGGGAGCCTGAAAAGAACCACTCCAACAGCAGCACGCTGTCTGATCGCCGGCCCAGTGATTCCAGTTTGTGTAGCATTGAAGAGGAGCACCGATATGTCTATGACATGGTGCACTCCATCCTGCTATCAACCAGGGACAACGTGAATTTTGTCAATGAGGTCTTCCACCAGGTACATTGGGGGCACAAAGCAGTGATTCCATATACAATAACCTGAATTGTAATTGTACTGAATTGTATTTATTTAAAGTGGTATGACATACAGTATACTTGATTGCTATACTGTCAAATGACATGTACTGTGTCTCCCTCTAGTGGTCATTATTTTAGCACAACCGGATATAAGTACTATTTACAGCCTAACTTCACTATTTAAAATACTGCTTAAGTGATCAGTAAAAGTCTGCCTTCTCTTTCCAAAGGCTTTCCTGCTACCTTCCTGTGAGGCTTCAGCCACCAGAAAGGTGATCAAAGTGTACAGGAAGTGGATCCTGCAGGAGAAACCCAACTTCATGGCAGAGCCTGACAAAACTACACAGGACGATGAAGTGGACCATAGCTCTGAACAGATATGCAGTACAGAGACAAACAGCATGCATGTGCAAGTAAGAACCACAGAAACATCCTGTGCAGACAAACAGTTCATTTAGATTTTTCTGTCACATTTTTCTAGTTATTGTACACTTAGATTGTTTTAAAAGGATTGTTAATGTACTGCACTGTAGTATAGACAGTTATTTACACTTGTTTGTACACCTATTGGAAATATACTTTAGGTAGGATACAATAGAAAATATTTTCTGTGCAATAGATAGAAAAAATTGAATAACCTAACTTATATATTGTTGTGTAATTGTTTCATAATAAGACACTATGCATTTTGTACATTATTTGTTTTGTCATATCCCAAAACATTTACTCTCCAGTTGTAAAATTGAGACAGTATCTTATAAAGTAATGAGTTGCATCTGATTGGTTTCTCTTGTTCTTTACAAGATGTTGGAGAGTCATGGTCACAAACGCTCGTCCAGCTGGGGGAGGACATACTCTTTCAGCAGTGCCATCAATCGGGGCTTTCTCACTGAGGGGCAGAACACGGACATCAAGGCTGGCATCCAGCCCACACTACAGGTCTGTCTCTTATGTTCAGATGCTGTTTTTTAACTTGAGGTCTTAACACATGATGATAGAGCAGTTCCTATTTCTCTGATGTCACCATTTTCCTTATTACCCTTGTACCTGTGTGCAGGTGTTTCTGACAAACTCGTCTAATGTGTTCCTGTTGGAGCCTTGCCAGGATGTACCCAAACTCCTGGAAAATCAGGTTGAGGTGTGCAAGGGTGTTCTCAGCATCTACCGGCACATGATCATGGAGCATACAATGAGTACACAGACATGGTCAGTTAGATGCTCATGCACACACCAAGTATGTTTAGTAGATTTGTTGTAGCTGATGCTGCCTTTTTGTATGTGTTTGTTGTGCAGGGAGCAGATGCTGCAGGTACTACTGAGGATCACGGAAGCAGTAATGAAGAGGCCGCATGAAAACCAAAGAAAAGACAGCTTTGCTGAAAGTTTAGCATCTATCCTTTTTAGGGTATGCCATCATCTACTTTGTATTTCATTAAAGGATAAACATGCAGAATTGAATCGCATTCATTATTGCAACTTCATCTGTCTGTCAAAGTTTATTTATCTTTTCTCCTCTTGCCTTCAGACCATCATTGTGGCATGGGTGCGAGCCAACCTCTGCGTGTTTATCTCTCGGGAACTGTGGGACGAGCTGCTGGCAGTGCTGTCCTCCCTTACTTGCTGGGAGGAGCTGGTGACGGAGTGGGCCAGCATCATGGACTCGCTGACAGCTGTGCTGGCACGCTCTGTTTACGGCCTAGACATGGCCAACTTGCCTTTGGACAAACTCAGCGAACAGAAAGAGAAGAAACAGCGAGGACGTGGTGAGGGGGTGAAATATGGAAAACATGGGAAAAAAGCTTTCATTTGTGTGACTTTGATGTGTTTACTTGAGTTAGTTTCTTTCACTTTGTGACATTACTTTCTGGTGATCAGTTTTGGTGAAGTGTTTTATTTTTGTGGGGGGAAAGCTGATGTTGACACTTGCATGATTACATCTCTTGTCAAGAACTTCATTCTGATAGAATAGGCCCAATTCTAACAAACATACATCTGTGATATAAACACTGTCCAACTCCCTTACATCAATGTGTCACTCATCTGCCACATTGTTTTAAGTTCTCATAATATTTATCATCCGAAAACACATTTCCAATTAAGTCTGTAGGAACTCCAGATAAGCTCATGCAATTTAATGTGCACACTTAATACAAGTTCAATGCAATCACACACTAATCTGTAAACCATTGTTATAAGGAGTTATATCCAGAAAATAAGCTTTTTACTGTGTTTTTTATTTATATATATCAGGTATTTGTATATTTATTTATTTTATTTTATTGTGTAAACTGCCTTGCATTATATAGTTTAGTGTTTTGAAACTATAGCTATCATTCAAGCTACTCTGTGTTATCAAAACAAAAGTATAGCATCTTCATATTTCAGGAGTTATCCAGGACTCCCAAAAGGCAGCAGCAGTGGCACGCTCATTTTCACTGAGTTGGAGGAACCAAGGGGGGCAGGTTGGACCAGGAATCCAGGAACCCATGAGAATTCGTTCAGCCACTACTTCGGGAGCACCTGGTGTGGAGAACGCCCGGAACAATGTTCGGCAGAAGGCTTCTGGTAAGTTTGACTGCAGCTGTTTGTTTCACAACCGGAAAAGCAAAACGCTTCCTGTGTGTACTGTTCCATATGCATTCTGTATTGTCTTTGGCCTTTTTGTGTGACAACTATGGTGCACACAATTTGTGACCACATTGTTTACCCAACATATTTATTGTTTAGAAGTCTTCAGACAGGTCTGTGTGTACATTGATCCATATGATAGTGAAAGGTCTAACACTATAGACAAAGAAGCCAGCAGATGGCCCTCATTGTTCCCCTTTCATTGCACTAGCCAGTGTCAACATGTTTCCATGTCGGCTTGATTGCAAGCATACAGTACAATTCCCCCGATGGCATGTCAAAAGGCCAGCTGCAAACAGCCCTTATCTGATGGGAAATTGGCAGGCAAATTACAAGCTGACCTGGAAGGCAGTCGAATAGTAAGCCGCTGCAATGCCTGTCTTATGTGTCCTATTTTCTCCTTTTCTAGACAGTTTTAATGTGGATGATGGGGGATAAAGATGATCCCTTTTCATTAGTTGGCCTTCCGCCCACATAATGTTCCAACAATGTTCCGAAATGATGAGCCTGTTGTGCAAGGAGCAGATGTGTTTGTGCCTAAAAGATTAAGTCTTAGACTGGGTGTGTGTATGTTCGTTAACACATCTATTATGTAGCTCATGTGCATGTTTATGCATCTGTTCAGTTAGTCTGTTTATTTGTATCTATGTGCAAGCAAAGATGAACATGAAACGCAACCGCTTCAGATTTTCTCCCTTTCTTTGACCTAATTGGATTTCTCCCACATTGATCTTCAAAGGACCAACAGGCCTCCTCCCTACTCCTCAAGAGAAAGCCCACACATCAATTGCACGGCAGTTTTTGATAGTTTCATTAAGAGTGTAATTAATGCTCATTAATATGCATAAATGGGAAGCAGCGTCGGGCTGTAGCAGAGACGATGTATCGCTCTCACTCAAAGGCATAATTAAAGTGTGCTGAAAGCAGAGAAGAGAAGCGTCCTCTCTCAGTGCTCTCCCTCTTAGAGAAAGCCTGAAGTGCTATCCAGACACAATGGCAGTGCATCAGCATTGACAACTGTCAAAACTTGGTTGCTCTTACACATGCAAATAAGTGATGTTATTGTTTTGAGATCTTTTCTTGATAAGGGAGAAAAAGGATCACAATTTCATTATGGTGCTCATTAGGCTTATAAAAGCACAGACCCAGGTGAAGAAGCTCTCACTCTGCCTAGATTGTTACCAAGTGGTTATAAATGCACTCATTTATTTTTTAAAATCAGTATAGATTAAGAAAAGTAAGTGTTTTTTATTAGATAACATATTTGTTGCTTAGAAACAGTTTTTTAAATGTTTATTATTATTATTATTACTATTATTAAATGTTTTTATATATATTTATTCCATGTTTTTTCACCCTTATTGATTTAGACGACAGTATCAGTCAAATCTCAAGCTTGGTCAGAGGATTTCATTTCATGCTTGTGCCTTTCTCACTTCGCTGTAGATGGACCTGTTTCAATGTTTAGGTCAATCACGAAGAGGCAAATTGATTTATATTTGAGGTTAAGCTATTTTTTGTACACTGATAAATTGGGTTGCTTTGTACTACAGTATGTTTGGGCAAATGACGATTCAAAACATTCAATGTATTCAGCATTAAATTATGTGTAGTCAATATATATAACCATGGCTTCTATGCTGTTTTACAATTTTGGTTTTATTTTTCATAATAATAATGATAATTAACATTATTATTAATAATAATATTATTATTTATAGTTTTATTATTATTATTATTAGAATCTTTTTGTCACACTTAAGTTTATGTGCTTTTCTTTGTAAACATATCCTGAAGTTAAAGTCAATTTCTTGTCAATGAAGTTTATCATTGCTATGATTAATTTTAAGCTAAGACAGAAATATTAATGAACAGGATTTGTCTAAGAGCACTTACCTGAAGCTGCTGTATCAGTAACTGTTTTTTTTTTTTTTTGCTGAATTTGATCCGGTTTGAATTTTACATTTCTTTTTGGCTTTAGCAGTTCTTTTACAGAGCAACGGCTGTGTTCTCAAAGAATTTTCACTCATTGAAACTATCTCTGACTTTCTCCATATTTGGGATTATTTATTTGCTAATCTACTGAGGATAATGCAAATTAATGAATATCCATTTTAAACAAGAAAAAATATCATGAGGTAAACATTCTGGATAATAGCTGGACTGGGAGACAGGCTGGCATACCAAAAAACGAGTGTAGCAGGATAACAACCCAGCAGCTGTACCACTATCTGCTCCTTTGTGTAGATGATGACCTCCAGCAGGCTACAAATGAGCACTGTCAGAGACAGATTCCTTGAAGGTCGTATGAGGACCGACATCCACAAGTGGGACCTTATTGCCAATACAGGGAAAGCCAGATTGGCCATTGATGGCATTCTTTATAGATGAGTGCAGGTGTACATTGAGCACATGCAAGAGACATGAGAGAATTTGGAGATGCTATGGAGAACGTTCTGCTACCTGCTACATTCTTAGTTATGAAGCATATCCTCGTGTGGGCTGCACAGACCTCCATCTGAAAGCCAGACTGACTGCCATTAAGTAGTGAGATGATATCCTCAGACACATTGTCAGACCATATGTTACTGCAGTGAGAGCTGGCTTCCTGTAACTGGAGTGTGTCAGCAGTTCCTGCGTGATGAAGGCATTGATGCTATAACTGCCCTGCCCATTCACAAGACCTGAATCCAGTCCAGCACTTCTAGGACATCATCTCCTTCCATCCAACGCCACCATTTCGTACCACAGACTATCCAGGGACTCACCGGTGCCCTGATCCAGGGCTGGGAAGAGATTCCTTAGGAGAGCATCCTTTGTGTCATCCTGAACATGCCCAGATTTTACAGAGTTGCATACAGCCACATGGAGGCCACACACACTACATCTACCCCATTTGGAATTGTTTTGAGTAATTTCCAGAGAATTCTGGTCAGCCAGTGATCTTTTCTTTCCTCTTTTAAAAGGAATATGATTTTGAATCCAGACCTCCATGGGTTAATGATTTTTATTTCCATTCATCTTTTTTTTTTGTTTGCTCTCAACACATTACACTATGAAATGAATGAAGATTTCCAACTGGACTATTTCATTAATCAAGATCTAATATGTGTTGTTTTAGTGTTCCCTTTGAGTTTTTAACTGTGTGTGAATAAATACTGTAAACGGTACATTGACTATACCAGACTATTTCATGAAAGATTGAACTTTGGTTCTGTTTTATTTATCCAACTTCCCTGATAAAGATGTGTTAAATGAAAAAGCCTTCCACGCACTGCTGTCATTGAATACTGTCTTCTTCCCTTTACTTCTTTCTTTTTCCTCTGTCTCTTCCTTTTCTCCCTTCTTTCTCTTTCCCTGATGGAAGCTAAGCGAAGCCAGTCCATCAGCAACTGTGTTCATCTTTACGAGGCTTTGCCCACTACTAAAAGTGTTCCTATGCTGCTCCACACTGTGAGCTCTTTCTTGCCTGGTATCTCTTCTGGTAACTCTGCTTGCTCTCATAGACTCTCAGGTAAAGTGTATTGTGACAGCTACATGTGTTTTCTGCATTTGTGACTTCTGCCCTGCGTTTCGCATCAATCCGTCATCAATCATTTTCAGTGTCTGTTTTGATAGTTTTATAGTACTTTACAGTGTTAACCTCATCTGAGCTAAACATGAGTAAAATAAATCTGGACTGACCTTTTGACAAAGTTTTATGAAAAGTGTGCATCTTCCCTGCATGCCATGATTTCATTAATTTCACTTTCTTCATCTTCACCATGTCTACAAATCCTTGAAAATAACACATCATATATCCCACATATCCAGTTTGAGCCCTTGTTTGTTGCATAACAGACTAACAATGTTGTCTTCTTCTTCTCAGATGTTGAGGAGTGTCAGCTGTCAGAATGTGGAGGGGAAGAGGAGCTGGGAGGCAGGGAGAGCCCTTTGCCACGTAGCAGCAGCACCTCAGACATCACCCAACAGTTGTCCGACCCTTTGCCAGGTACAACATTTAGATCCCAAGGATGTCTCATGTGAATTTCACCACATCTCTGTTAAGATATCATTTAGCGGAATTTTTCCCCTCATATGAAGTAATTTGTCAGTTTAATAGTCAATTTACTAATTACACCTTTTAAAATTTAATGAAGTCAAGTATTAATGCAGGGAATAAATCAGTCTTCAGATGTGTGTATGTATTTTTATTGACATTGATAAATGCTGTTGGTGTTAATGCGGTTGGTAGAGGTTGTAGAGTTGTATAAGACAGAGTCTGTACTCTTTTAGTACCTTAGAGCAAATCACACATTTATTAAAAGCATGATACTGAGCCGCATGAATAAAAAGTAAATGCAAATTAAAAATACATAGTATCTTGATTTTTTTTGTTTTTATACTCTTATTGCATATTTTCTATCCAAAGGTGTTATTTAACCTTGTGTTAGGGTAACTCATAAATAAATGTATAAAAAAGTAAAAGCATTACAAATGTTTTGAAAGTGATTTGATTGTACAAATATTTGACAGTAAATCTGATGAACCTTCACTGAATATTTACATGACGCAGGAAAAACACTATTGCAATAGTCCCACCAAACCACATTTATTTAAATTTATTATTTATTAAATTCTTAATCAGAACTGTATCATAAGATTATAATAATACAGCCAAATGGTTTTTAAAAAAAACTTTTTTCCTTTACATACTTTTCTGCACCAGAAAATGCAACTGAAAAGATTAAGACTTTGTGTACTTATTAATCTGTGAAGTATTTCCAAAGTGTTGCTCTGCCCTGATGAAATCTTGTTTTTTGTTATTTGTTTTAGCTTGTTTCCACTCCCATATGTCCGTACTGTATACTTGTACAAGAACTGTTGTCCACAGATCTAAGTAACTGCAGCTTTACTTAATTGTAAAAACATCCCATTTTGCCTTTCAGCCCAGAAGAGAGACTACTCCCCTACTTCTTGTGGTTCTGACAGCAGGATGTCTGAGGGCAAGACTGACAGCAATGAGCCACCAGTGGTGAGAAACTTCAACCTGCTCTAAAGTGTTATGTGAAAGTAATTAAATAAGGACTGTTTATAAAAAACTTTCTTCTTTATCTCTGCATCAACATTCGTAGATTCTCATTCGACAGAGCAGCAGTCCAGCTGAGAATGAGTGCAATGCTGATGGACACACGAAGCCCAAGCTCAGAGATAAGAGTAAGAACTTCAACTATAAAGTTTATTTAAAATGACGATTGTTATAATAGGAAATGTGAGTAATTAACAGATGCACTGAATCTCCCAACACAACAAGCCTGTTTTGATTCATACTTGCTTGTTTGCTTCAAACCGAGTTGTACACTTCTTAACTAGGTGAAAGTATAAGCAGTGAAACATCCAATGGCTACCTCAATGAAGCTGAAGTTACCTGGCAGACATTCGATGAGGAGGCTGACAATCAGTCAACTCAGTCAGCTCATATGGACGTGACCACTGATCCTCGGAGCCAAGGGAGTCTGCTGCTCAGCCACAACGAGGCTCTTGCAGGTAAAGGAGCTGATTAAAGTCACTCTGTTTTACCCTGTAAACATTCTTCTTGTTCTTGTTTGTTTTAACTGGTTGGCTTGCACCAGAAAATATTGTGGACACCTGCCAGAATGGATGAGTTTAGGTCTTAGATGATAGATAAATAGATGTTGTCCTCATGTGAGGTTTCAATGGTTTTTGTGAGGGGGAAACTGACCTATTGCCTGGGATGGGTTTTTTGTTGTTGTGTGTGTGTGTGTGTGTCTTTGGGCAAATAATTCAAATCCAAAATCTCCTCACCTGTAAACCATTTGACATTTAATGTTTTCCTGTCATCAGCTCTGATGAATAAGCTGTTCTCCCTCTATCCTCTCCACCCTCGTTTGTGGACTTCTGTGTGTTTCGTACATTGTGATCATAGTGTACCTGTGCCTCCTTCCTCAAACCCAGTTTTATCCCTATTTCCTTGTTGTTTTTAGGTCCTGAGTGTGCTCTCCCTTCCCACTCTGCACCTCCCTACCTCCACCACAATTACCACTACCACTACCCCCAGAACCCCCCCGCTTCACCAGCCCTGCTGGTGCACACAGAGTGCCCGCGGGACTGCCCCCTGGACGACACCATGCATCAGTCTGTCTTAAACATGCCACACCACTTGGGTACCACTGCTGAGCTCATCATTATTCATAATTTAGAGCAAAGTATTAATTTACCTTTGACTTTCCATGCTTCACACTTCAACCTGACCAAACATTTACTATTTATTTATCTTTCTATGTCTCCATTCACTTTCTGTACCCACTCCTGTTTAAGGTTGCAGGGTAAATAATACATAAAGTTACATTTAAATTTATCTAGATTTTTTTTTCTTCTTGGTCTTGAATTTGTTTATTGTAATGCCACCATTTTAATCCATTTATATCACCTCACTCCCTCTTGTTCCCATTATTCTTCCACTGCCCACTAGGTGGCACTGTCCTCTCACAGTTCATCTGGATAATGCATGTGTTTTGTGTCTTTTTTCCCTAAAGTGTTTTGATGCTTTAATCATGCTTTAATGCTGAAATGCATTTGGGGAAAAAGCATGGTCTTTGGATTTGGTCAACAGCTGCTCAAACAATGACTACATCGCTTTGGGGATTTATTAAACCGTGACATATTTCGAGTAGTCAAAATTTTTAAATGTTTTATAAAAGTTGTTCTGCATATGTTGACTGAATTCTGTTTCTGCACTAAAATTAAATCTGCTTCTCATTTTTTCTGTGTTTTCACTGTGAAACACTATGTTCTGTATCTCAAACCAAATTTCCCTCTGTCTTCAACCATGCAGACAGTAGCGAGTTTCTGGCGGATGATGTTAGCATCATTGCTGGTGGGACCCTGACTGGTTGGCATGCTGATTCTGCCTTTGTCCTATGGCGGAGAATTTTGGGTATCTTGGGAGATGTCAACAATATCCGCTGCCCTAAAATCCATGCCAAGGTCTTCTCCTATCTCTATGAGCTCTGGCACAAGCTGGCTAAGGTACAGAGAAAAGTAGAACACCCCTTCCTCATATGCCAGAAAAAACATACCCATTAAGACAAAACATCCATGAAATATCAAAATTATGTTATTACACATATATGGTGTGGTAGTACGTAAATGAAAGTAGTTGTTTTGATTATTTTATTTTGTTTCCAAAGTCTTTGTAAATCAAAACGAATCTCTCGGACAGATACAAAGAGTGCATGATGGTTATTATCACTGAACATACCTGTGTGCTTGCAGATCCGGGACAACCTTGGGATCAGTGTGGATAACCAGTCCTCTCCTCCCCAGCCAGCATTCATCCCTCCTCTGCGAATGCTTGCATCCTGGCTTTTCAGGGTATGAAAACCACGTAGAAACAGCAAGCATCATACCTAATACTTGCACGAATTAAATTCTTTTGAGCCGTACTTCATACGTTTTACAGTGTAAACTCAATGCAGATGAAGTAATGGCTGTTATTGAAATTGAAAAATAATTTAGCTAGCATCTCCTGCATCTTCTATATATCTAATAGCTTACCAGGTTTTAGGACTCTGATGCCCCAAAGAAGCTAATGTCTGTTTTCCAAGGAAGAGATTTGATTACTATTATTGCCGACTGAACTTTTCATGATACCAATCAAATTGCAAAGTATTAAAAAATGGATTTTGAGTCCAATTTTAATTTTATCTTAACCTATATTAAAGCAGGAAAATTCTTATTAAGATCAAAGAACTCTTCTATCAGGATAATTTGACTAAGAAAAAAATTTGGGAGCTTATTTTTATCGTTACCACTGACACAGAGTTGAAATAGTCGAAGGCAACAACAGAGCTGGAACTGCAGCCCTAAACATAACGGCTGAAAAGCAGTTCTGCCCCAGGTCTTTATTACTGTACAAAATCCAGACATCTGTGGCCAAATTAGTTTAAAATGCAGAAATATCTTGGAATGGCATATTGAGCGTGTGTAAATACTTTTGAGCTACACAATGATGGTTATCAGAGAAGAAAACAGATTATCTTTACAGAGTTAGTTTTTCACCTTTTTCCGCTACTTTTTCTGTTATTATATATAAAGCAAAAAAAACATATAGTTTGTGGTATACTCAATTTCTAAGGAGCAATTAATACGGATAGCTTCAGATGATTTTTTTCAGTGGATTTTTTTTACCACTAAAGTAATTAAATCATATAATATAGACACACACACACATCTAAGTTCTAAAACTCCTAAATGATTACGTAAGAAAAGCAACAAACCATTATCAAGAAATGGATTGTTGTCCATTTTCAGGAAACCAATTAAATGCAAAGACACAATAACAAAATCCAAAGCAGCACACATGTGGAGTGTAACTGGGATAAATCTGAAGCAGCAGCATTATGAACTGGGCAAAGGCTGTCAAGTTTTTAATTGATGCTGATGGTGATGTTGACCTCTCTGTTCTCTCCTCCACAGGCCACTATGCTTCCAGCAGAGTACAAGGCTGGCAAGCTGCAGGCCTACAAACTCATCTGCGAGATGATGACCAGACACCAGGATGTGCTTCCGAACAGTGACTTCTTAGTGCACCTATACCACATCATGCATAAGGGCTTCATCAGTGATGACCAGGTACAGCAGTCAGATGTCGTTTTGTTTTACTTCTTATTACCTGTAGATGGCGCATCAGTCAAATCCATGTCCAATGGTTCTCATTAAAAATGGAAAACAATTATTTGCTGAACATGTTAGCCTTTTACTTTTTATCCGAGTGATATGTGACTTTGGTTCTTATTTAGCAAGTGGTTTCTGCCATAAATCAAGTTAAAACTTTGCCTCGTATTTATGAACTTTAATGGTGATAAAGAGTCTGGAATTAACGTATCAGCAACTACTTGGAAGAGTGAAAATAGATGGTATAGAAAGCTTGAGGCAATTTTAAAATTTTTGTTGTTTTTTTTTTTTTGGAGGGGGGGGCAGGTTTAGAAATATAGGCATACCAACTGGTGCTGATGAGCTGCTCTGTTTTGGCATCCTCCACCTATTTTTGCCACACCCTTCCTCGTTTTCAAATCTGGCATAGCTCCATTTGTACTAGACAAAGCTGAGTGGAGATCAGTGGAGATGAATAGACTAACCCAAAACAAAGGACAGGGATTAAATGTCTGCCTGTGTAGGGGATGTTTGGGATCGAAATATGTGTGTGAATATTTAACACACACACACACACATATATATATATTTATATAT
>JAVQJG010147067.1:0-10730 GCA_036024015.1 Craterocephalus amniculus
GGAGGGGTTTATTGGTGTAATAACCTTTGATCTCTCGTTGTATGCTTAGCTGCTCACTGTCTCCAATAAAAGGTCGCTGCGTGAATGAGCTCATTGGAAGTCAGGCCCAGAGCACTGTGATGACTTGTGGCTCCAAACCTGATTTCCCCTTTGCAAAGCGATCCAAAATCTTACGACTGTGTCCTGTCGTTCATTGCTGTCTATTTTTAGACCCAACACCATGTTACTTAAAAGGTCTGAAGAAATTTAAATAAAGTCTTGAAACAATATTTATTATTGTTTATTGTATTTGGCACAAGAACAAGGAAGTGAAGTCGACATGCAAACAAGCCAAACATTAATTCTTTTTTATATTATCTGACATAGTCAAAGTGGTTCATATGAGAGAAGATGTGAAAATGACAGTCTGACGGCTCAAGCACAGCAGGTCTAAAACGTCACATTGATTTTTAAAACAAGAGAAAAAAGTTCCATTCCATCATAATGCAAATTATTCATGAGAAAAGTCAAGTGATTTCATAGAATCGAAGCACCAGACAGGATCAAAGTTTTCAAAGCCTTCAGGTCTCAAATGCAGGAAAATTCTGACTTGCTACAGAAATGAAGAAAAGAAAAAAGCTTTAGATCTTCTGTTTTTCTGAGCTGGCCTAAACTAGCTCCAAGTTGATCAACTTTTAGTTCTAATCATTGTAAATGGATGCGAAAATGTCCTGAAAATGACAGCTGGGTTATTTAGTTGTCACCCCTACTTTCTGTGACGGGGGCCGATGTGGGAATCTCTACTGTGAAACACTGAGTGCAGGAGGACGTGAGATCTCCGGTCACGGTCATGGTTTCTGGGCTTGGCGTTGGGTTGACCACCATGATTACTGTTCCATCTGTGTTCATTGTGTCTGGTTCAGGTGAGAATGTGCTCCCATCTCCTGAGGTCAAAGGTGGCATGGCGGTGCTGGTCACCACCAGCGTGGGCTGGTCTGTGACTACCTCGGTGGACTCAGAGGACTCGGAGGACTCGGAAGACTCAGAGGACTCAGAAGACTGACTTTCTGAAGACTCAGACGAGTCCTCAGCCATGTTGAGGGCAAAGTGCCTGTTAACACCAGCCAGAAATCCGTGAACGTGGTCCTTATCAGCAATGTCGGTGTCATGATACCTGCGGATCTGCAAAGAAAAGATAAAATAAATGTTGTGTTTCTCTGAAGACTCTGCAGAATGTGATTTATGTTTTATTGTCAATATGATGCATAAAGAAGCAGCAGATACTGTTTGATGTCTCTGCTATTAGGATAGTTCCACCGATAACTAAAAATAAATGCAAAAATATGACTTAGTTGAACAATTGAATATAAAATATTAGCTCATGTATAGGTAACATCTGAGAGAAGTATTCAGATTTAGAAAACAAGTTGTATTTGAAGGTTGGACAGGAGTCAAGGGTTTTCCCCTTATCTGCTAACACTGATATGCAAATATTGTCTGATTTTCCTTATCAAATGCTTTATCAAATATAATATTTTTGCTTTATTAATCCAATCATAGTTCTTAGATGTATTGTTTTTTCATTTTTATGACAATGTGATTAATTTTTAGGTCAAGTTCATGTGAAATATGTTATCTTTCAGCAGCAGCAGTTAAAAGATAAATAACAGATTCAAACACAATTTGGATTCAGAGCCAGAAAAGAAAGAAAGAAACAGATTTCTTATAGCTGAACTTCTGCTAAGTCATTACCTCACCTGAAATAAACTTCTCTTTACTTTTAATAATGGATGCCAAAACCACAGCAACAACCCAGTGCTTCACAGACCCTAAAAGCTCAATTTTATTAAATATTTACATGATTTGAAACAAAATTTGTCCTAAAAAACCTTGGATCTTAATTTCAACTAAACAGTAATTTATAATGTCTGAATCATGTTTGCTGCTGACACATTTGGACTTGGTGGTATTTATGCACCTACATCAAACATTTGAACCAATATTTATATTTGTTAGTTTTTTAACTTATTTTTTCATACTTTAATCTGACGGTAACACTAAATTCATGGTTAATTCATGTGAATTTGTTCCGTTGATTTATGCTTATAATCAATAATTTTCCATTTAAATTGGATAAGATGATAATCTTCCATACTGCACTGACTTATGTTAAAAAAATAGTGTTTTTCTCTCCTTACACATGTTTAGTTGGGTCTTATGGAATAATGGTCACTTATTTATATATATTATTTATAAAAATATCAGACACTGCGATTTTTGATGAAAATATCCAGACTTCAACTCATAAATGTTTTCAGCTTATTTCCACTACAGAACCCATCAGTGATAAAACTTTGCCTTGTTTTCAGGCAGTGAGGGAGAGATTAAGGAAGCTTGCAGTATTTTTGTGGTCAACTTACTGGCTTAGCAGACGTTGTTGTAAGAAGGACAATGAGGAGGGCGGTTTTCAGCAGCTTCATCTCTGCGAGGGAGGCAGACCGTAAATAAAAGACGACAGGCAAAGAGTCGCTGTTAGTAGGTTACAATAGGTTATAGTAAGAGCTGATTATTTTCATAAAAACATCACAATTTTACAGATTAACCAAAGTGCATGTACTTCATAGACCAATTTAATAAAGATATAAATCCAGAAAATTAACTTACCTGATTTCTTTACTTCCAAATGTCTTCTTAAATTCCCCTAAATGCTCTGTGAGGCCAGCTGGATTCCCTGCAGCTGTGGTCACCGTGTGTGAGTCTGAGCTGCATGCAGGCTGCTGCTCATATATGCTGCCTGGGCACGGAGGCCGGTCTGGGGAGGGCTGTGATGGACAGGGAACCTGGGGCGATGATTGTGTAAGATTGGTTTTCCCAGGGCTGAAGTGGAGGGGAGGAGCAGCACAGAAGGTTTACCACACAATCCAGAACAAGTGGCAAGTTTATTTTGACATGGAATCATTTATATTATGAAATACATACAGGGCATATTTTGATTTTCAGGAACAAACTGTTATTGTATTATTGTCTGAGATATAGGAGGAATCGAGGACATCATATATATATATTATGGGATATTATACAGTAGGATATGTAAACAGTATTGAATGGCGATGAGAAAAAAAACATTTGTTCTCTGACGAATGTTGCTTTTATTCATGTTATTTTTTCCTCATCCCAAGCTCTTCATATAATCCCAGCTGGTCAGGGTAGTGCTCTATTAAAGCATATTCAGCATTTTTTTTGCAGGAGTAAGTAATACACCATCCAACAGAGACAGGGAAACTCATTTCGATGCCCGGTTATGAACATGGAACAGCGACCATATTAGGAGATTGTCAAGGAGGAAGTCTAACATGATAGTTGATAAACCAGAGTTTTTCACTTCCTTTTTTTGTCTTTATTTAAACCTTTTCATTCTATTTTTGTAGTATTTTAGTTTGTATTGATGTCAAGGATATACTATTTTTGAAACCTGGAGTTTATTTTTGTCATTCCCCCCAAAATAAAGTCCATATGTTTATAAAAACTAATCCAGGTGGTAAGTCCATGCAATATGTAGAAAAATACCAAAAACTAAACCTATTCACAACCACAGTGCGTTACTGACAGGTGTTTTAATAAGAGATGTAGAAGCAGCAGTGGTTTCCTGGAAGTGGTTCGACATCAGATTCTATGCTGATGAAATGTTGCTGTATGTAGCAGTGCACTCGTAAAAGCAGTGATTTGGATCTGACAAGATCAACTCAGTCCTCATAATAACCTAGGTCTCAGCTTCAACTGGACGATAAGCGGGAAGCACTTTACAAAACAAAAAATTGTTTTGAGTTCTTTGTGGGTAAACACAATGAAAACATACATGTGTGTGGGAGAATTGGTGGGTTTGGGTGGGAAAATATCTCGTGGTCAGATGTAGAAAAATTTGAGAAAAATACAAATAAATATGATCCAACTAAGACAGCAAGGATCTGCTAAAAAGATCTTTCTGTAAAAGATCTGATTTGTTTGGGATTTGTTTCTTACTTTCCCAGTGGATCTTTCCCAGGGGATCTCTTTAAAGCCATAGATTTAGTGCTTTGCTTAAAGTTGTTCCTGCAGTAAATCTCTGATAAACACCTGTCTAAACCAATTAAACAAAACATTTTACATCCATGCTGTTCACTGAGCTCTGGCATTATGGATGAGAGCTTTGTCAGTTTATACAAGCCTTAAAGACTTGAACCACAATCTTCAACAAACTTGATTGACGCCCACGTCACAGACTGAGCTGAAATGTGTGACCACAGCGATTGGCGACAGATGACAAAAGTTTGAATGACGCGATGATCCAGAAACGGAGACAGACTGTTGAGCAGCCAGTGGAATGTAACACTAGAGACACAGCATGACCACACTTTGATCAGACCTGTGTGTGTGTGCGACGCCACCGTGTTACTTCATTGCTCTGAAATTTCACCCGCCTCTCTTCCTCTCTCGTCTCTTTGTGAAATTCCCATAAAGACCTCAGCATGAATCATGAGCAACATAAGTCATGCGTTTGCTCCCCATCAGACGTTAAAGGACACAAATCAACTTAACAAACAAGACAAAAATATATACGAGACCTCACACAGAAACAGCTGTAAAATTAACACTGCAGCCAGTACAAACAATAAACATGTCAACAATGTTGTTTTTATCTTTATTTTACAAGTCTTCGAAGAGACTATGAGTCATGATTCCTGCACATTATAATAAATATGTTTAAAGATTTTAAAGATAATTACTTATGCATATGGATACAGATTATAGTTTCAACACTGTGTTACTTGGAAGTTACTGGGACCACACTGAGCTTCAAATGTCTGCATAGAGGGGTAAACGATACAAAAGAAGGTAAACTCTTAAACTTTTTTAGAAGAAAAAATGTTAGATTTCAAGCCTAACTACTGGAATTGGGCAGATTTTTGCACTGTGGCAGTCGCTGACAACAAACTCAGCATCTATCTTCCTCCCTGTGTCTACTCTGCAATCTTTCCAACCACTGAAAGTCAGTCTGATGTTGACTCCTGGCTTATCTCTTGCTCTGGGGTTGTGTGTTGTGTGTGTGATGCGGTGCTGTAATGCAAAATGCTGCTCTAATGTGGTGACAGAAATATAAGTTGTGAAGTGCCGTTTGTCATCCTGAGGATGATGCAGGGCATTGACGGTACCATGAATATCACTGTGTCGTCACAAGGAGTCAGAAGCATGAAGAATTAGAGTTGGAAAGTTAAAAGACAGTAAAGATTCTAAGCAAAACGTATCAGCATTGTCAGTAATACGAGCACAGGATTTACTTGGTATCGGATACCCTAGTGACTGACAGACATCTTGAACAAATTTAGCAGTGTGTCACTATTTGAATTTGTATTAGTCAACCAAACGTTTATATGGGTTTTTTAAAATTCGGAATTAATTATTTAGAATTAAAATCTTCTTCAGGTTTACATGGAAATATTAATTCCGAATGAAGGTTTACATGGAAAACACGTTTTCTTAATTCTGCTCTACAGCCAGAGGTTGGGAAGGGTACTGATTGGTTGGATGGTGGAAATGACGTACCGTATATTATCATCACAAGTTAAAAACTGCCTTGTTTCTTTTCGACAACAACATGAGAAAACGCCGTAATAAGAACCATTTTCGCTTTATGTGGATTCTTGTTGTGAAGCAGCAGCTAGTCAGTAGCATGCTACGTGACTTTTACGTGAACACTTGATTTGAGCCCGTTTGCTTCGGACGGAATGCACTGTGTATGGTTGCCATGGCGACAGGAGGAGGGAAGGAGCATGCTCAGAACGAGCGGGATGAACATAAATCAGAATGAAGGTTATATGATAGAAGATGAGAGAGGAATTATCTGATTCTGAATTAAAAGTGGAATAAACCAGCCACTTAATTTGGAATTAAGTTTAATTCAAAATAAACATTTGCAGCAGGAATTTAGTGTTTACATGCTAATTTTTCATCCGTTTAAAGTGGAATTAACTTTGATTCAGAGATAAAGAAGAATTAAAAGTCTCATGTAAACTTGGCCAGTGAAATTTTAATTGTAGCCTATAGCACTTTAACAACTCAAAACCAAACGAAACAAAAATATTGTAGGATTCTAATAAGAAAACCACTGGAAAACCTTTAGATTAAAAAGGGTTGAATAAACAATTAGAAAAATGGTGATAATAATGATGAAATAAATCAAATATAAATAAATAGAGGGAGCAACTTGATAAGACAAAACAACAGATTTAGAATAAGGAAAGCTATTCATTTATTCTCAGTGAGTAGTACTGTACATTGCTACCAGCTAAAACGTGGATAAAATATCACTCTAAAATAAATATGTAATAAAATAACCAAGGTAAGTAAATTACTTTCATTATGTGTATTACATTATATCGTAATAACAAGCTCAACAGTAGTGTATACACCAACATAAGGGACCTAAATCCACCCTCTGCCTGCCACTCTGACCACATCTCAGTCCTGCTGCGTACCAACCCTTCCTGAAAGCTAACAAGCTGATATAAACACCAGTGAGGATGGATGACGATGCCTGTGTGATGCAGGCTGTGATGAGCTGAGTGTACAGCTGGCAGGATTTCAGGCAGCCAGAGTCCTGCCAGTGAAATGTTCATGGTCTGTGGGTTTGGATTTTTGCTGGACTCACTGTTGCTTAGGTTGCTGTCCTGGTTTCCTGTTCTATACTTCAGCCCCATCTGTAGTACATCCTGTTTTACTTCCTGTTCTCTACAACTTGCTTTCATTTGCTGATTCACCTGTTCCTTGTCCAGCTCTCGCCCCTGTATATTCATTCCTTGGTTTGTATTGACCTTTGTCACATTGTCGTCATTGTTGTCTTAGTGAGTCTCTATTTTAGTCAATAAACCTGTCTCAGGATGGCAACAGTGGGAACCTCCCAACAAGCCTCAGTTCAGGGCTGTGTCTCATTCAGCGCACTAGTGCTCTTTCAAACACTACATGTAAGTGCATAGTGCTTTTACACACAGATTTAAGCAAGAACTCAGAGCCCTGAAAGTACTTGCCCAAAAAACGGCTGAAAATCTACTGTAGAATAATGCACACTGTGCACTAAACAGAGGCCAGATTGATGACGTAGAGGATGGGGCGGGACTTATGTCGCGGGCCGAGTAAAAGGTCCGCTGAAACAGATACCGGGCGCTGCTGGAAGGATGGAGACAGGAGGGCAGTATTAAAAACTGTCCATAAAAGCTTTATTAAAAAAGCTAAAATAAATAAAACAACCCCCCCCCCCACCTAACACGTCATTAAAAAAGGCACTGAAAAGGGCTGGGTCGGTGTCAGTGGCCTCTTCTTCCGCGGCCTCCTCGTGTCCCCGGTCGCCTCCAGTCGGGACCGCCGCATACAGGCTCCGGCAGCTGGCAGCCTTGGTCCCGGACCTTGTCCCGGCCACCGCTGCCCTCATCTTCAGCACCTTTCCTGTTCTGCATCGTGCCTTCACCAACGCCGCCGACACCATCTTCCACCTAGTCGTCATCATCTTCATCATCCGTCACTGCCATCATCGCCGCCGCTGCCGCAGCTGCGGGGGATGGCCGGGTAGCCGGCCAGCCGGGGGTCGGTAGGGAGACGGGTGTCCGGCAACCCTCCCGCACTGCTGCTTGTCCCCGGCTGCCGTGTCTCTGTCAGTCCTTCTTCCTAGGCTGGCTGTGGCTGGGTCCTTCCTCCCTCCTGCTGCCTGCACACCGGCTTAAATGCGTCCTTAATTGGCAGGGGAGGAGTCTTTCCGAAGGTGCTGCCAATCAGTTCATTAAAAGTCCCACTAGCCTGGGATAAAAACAAGTTAAAAACATGCAAATAAAATGAATAAAAACACACTAAAACCATGCTAAAACCAAGCTAGTGGGACACAGTCCAGTGTCTGGCAGCACCTGCTTTTTCACCTTGTGACACTTATAGGCTACCTACGTTGAAAAGTTAGGACAATAAATGTTAGCAGTTTTTATCTGTTTTTCCGGCGTAAATAGGTTTTACATTGTAACACATGAATAATGGTATAGCTTGTGGATGTTTATTTGGTGGATAAATGCAACAAGCAGAGAGCTGCAGTAAAGTGATGGCTCGTCACTATAGATGCTCAATTTGTCGACACTAATCCACCAAAGGGTGCACTACAGTGGCAGGTATACCGTACACGCTACATTACAGTGCACACTACGTTTCAGTGCACTTAATATTGAGACACAGCCTACCTCTCCAGAAACCTATGGGTCATGTGACAGAGGTTCTGTTCATAAATATACAGTCAATGGTGACGGGTCACAGTAGAGAAAGCAGCTTTAGCAGATCACTCCAATTTTTTTTTCAATAAATGGTGATTTTATGCTGTTTTAACTTTTGCCTGACTTTTCATTTTTGTTCCGACCCAGCTAGCAAAACTACTTTATATCGCTTTACAGATCAACCTCAGACAACTGTCTTCAGTCCCTGTCATGGTTACATTCCCCATATCCCTCTGCTGGATGGCTAATTCCTGAGATTGTACCAGGGCATGTGCAAGAGCTTTGTATAAGAGCTTTGGCAACACCTATGCGGGATACATAAGGAAGTGAACTTCCTTATGTATCCCATACTGTAATTCCCCGTCCGGGCTAATCAGAAGCCATGGATGTTTGCGCTATGCTGCGGCGCAGTTTTCAGGTTTGGTGATGAGCCGCATAAACCAAAATAAAACATTACTAGTTTTTTGTCATTTGGAGACCTGGAACACCTCGACTGGACCAGACAACATCCTGGGCCAGCTCTTTTGTTGGATGCCCACCAGCTCTCTGAGGCAATGCATCCTTCTCTCCACAGGAAGTGCTGACAGGCTTCAAGACCTCAATCACATTCATCCCCTTCCCAAAGTCTTCACTGTCTCAGACCATCTGCTCTCGTTCCAGGGTTTATGAAGTGCTCCAGTCCACAGAATCATCAACGAATGATTCATACTGGGTCTGAGATCCTGTATATCTGCAACTAGGAACTAAACTTCTGACCAGTTGTCCCCAGTTAGGTAGGCCTATGATGCACAACCTCACATCTTGCTCAATAACCCTTAACACTGCCCAGGGATCTGTGTTACCGCTGGACCTCCCATCAGGCAGGGGGCCGCACAGCATCCGAGCCAGAACTATGGCACTCAGCAGGACTGATTCTGTAAGACTCCTCAGCTGGAGTCTCAGTGAAAACAACTCTCTAAGTGTGTGTTGCTCCGAAAACATGTGCAATAATGCTGCAACATTACTTAACGTTGCAGCCTGCGTTTATTACAACCGGGAAGTCTGTTTGCATCATAAAAAACATTCACAACTTCCTTCTTTTTTATCAGTTTATCCATCTCTACTACCCTTTTTTTAACCAATTCCCCCGTACCCAATACCCAGGTCTCCTACTGCTCCCCACCATTAAAATGTAGACTAAGCCCCCTGAAGATCAGGCCTAGTGGCATGTTGTGGGTAAAATTACAGAGGAAGCTCGTCACACCAGCACATGATGAGTTGATATAATATGACAATGAGAAGGACCAGCAGTTTAGCATTAGCGGCTAACCATTCTGTGCACCAGTAACTTTCCACATTAAGAGTCTGAGCTCTTCTCATTTTCACACAGAACGCTGGTTTTAGTGCCCATTTCATTAGAGCTAGCTGCTGTAGTGGTAGTTCAATGAAAGCTTTTTCGGCTAAAATCTCCGAATGGTCACCTTCTATTTATGCTCTGAGCCAACTGGTGCTGCCAACAGCGATCATTATTATTCAGTCATGATTCATGTGCACAGACTTCTCTGGTTTTATTAGTGAGATGCAGGGTGACTTGCTTCCCTTAGCATAAGCTAAACTAATGACTCTTCAATAGCCTACTAGCCTGACGCTAGTCTCATCTGATTGGCTGATCCTTAAAAAAATTGTACAAGGGATGCAAACCTGGTCTGGCCTTCTTTCCAATGTGATGAGAGTTAAATTTGTGCATCATTGCGAGTTTATCAGAAGTAGGCGCTGTTGTTTATTCACACTGAGATTGTTTCAGAAAAATGACAGCAACGGTCTTGAAATTACTAAATTAAAGGGCATAAACAAAAACTAAATAGAGGAGGCCTGCCTTTCCTTGGCTTCTGGGAGAAAACATCACTGTGGACCTTTTAAAGCCTGACCGGAAATAATGGGCAGAAAATCAAACATCTTCAACTGTTTAAAGTAAATAGAAATGTTGTAAGCAATCCTTAGCAAAATGAAACTGACTTTATCTAAGTTTTGCTTACCATCACCATCCAATACAAAGAGCATTACGAAATAAAAACAGAACAGTAGAGCCGTTGGGGTTGTGCAATACTGGGGAAAATGCAAAGGCCTTTAAAAGAAAATCAACTAAATAGTGATGAACGTTTGTGTGAGCTCTGTGTGCACTGGAAAGGCTTCATTTGAGAAGACTTGCTCACATGACATATGGGAAGTTGTGCATTTGTCATATCCTATATTGTACCTTTTACAGTTGGATGTTAGTGTTGTTTCATTTCTTGAAGGTTGTAAGACTCTGTGGTATCCACTCCCTCCCTCTGCCACTCAAGTGGCTACAGGTGGGGACAATTAGGGAGTAATTAAGGCTGGGAGCCAGGACTCAAATAGACTTACCAGTCACTTTTGGACAGACTTCTGAGAGGTATGTGCTCCCCTGGTCCTGCTGGTTAGTAGGGCTTCCGATAGAAGAGAGTGACCCTT
>JAVQJG010147093.1:0-11762 GCA_036024015.1 Craterocephalus amniculus
CGGATGAGCTGGCTGATGTGGCTGGGGAGAGGGAAGTCTGGGCTTCCCTGCTCAGGCTGCTGCCCCCGCGACCCGACCCCGGATAAGCGGTAGATAATGGATGGATGGATGGATGGATAATTGTAAATCAGTATTTTTTTTTCACAAACAAAATTGAATACAGAAGCCAATAAAATGAAGCTGTTCTAATTTATAGTACATCCATCCAGGGTTAAAAAAATGAAAATTAAACATTGTATGCAACAGTAAATTAAACATACAATCCCAAATAACATTAATTATGCAATAATTCACTTCTCTAATAATAACCCAGTATAGTTCAGTAGCCATGTTCCCTACTTTTACTCTGGCTTGTTGCTCAAACTATGACTGAATTTTTATCCTGCATCTTTCATGGGTGACAGAAGAGACTTACCCAGAAGAGATAAGCAGTGTGTATCACAGTGACAATACAAAGACCGAATCATTTAAACTCACATCTATATAAGTCTGCCCCGGAAGTAACTGCAGCATGCATCTTTCCAGTCCAACAAAGTCTCTGTCATAGATTAAAACTGCAAAATAATGATATTTAGGCAATAAAATCTAAATCTAAACAGGGTGGCGACCTGTCAGGGTGTCCCCTGCCTCATGCCTGCAAATAGCTGGGAAATCTAAATCTACTATGAGTAAAGCATACCTCAAATTTTAATTATCTATAAAGAAAAATCTAAATAATTTAAATTTAAATATACAGGTATGAGCCCTAAACTTGTGGTGCTCAAGAGATACAATCTTGTATTTTTCAGATGACCTTCAGCGCTTGGTGAACTGCTTCTGGCCCACGATAAAGTTGTGAGGGGTTTTTCTGGAATAGGCTCAAAGGGAATATTGACATTGTTATTAATAAGTTCTAGCATCCATCCAAATTTAAATAGGTTTTTAATATCAAACTGTAGTATAAAATCATGATTCTGGTCCAGTTAACAAGGGGGACATATTTCTTATCAGACTAAATCTGACTGCACCAACAAACATTTTACTGTATATTTATTGGCATCACAAATAAACCATAGTATTATTGAGTCATTTAAAAACTGGAGAACCTTAAAATGTCTCTTACTGCATTGAATTTTGAATGTAGTCTAGATCTACCATGATTTTTACTGGAAAGGGATAAGTGGTCATTTAGAAAAAGTATACTGAAACTTTCCACTATATACTCGTCGATGCAAACCATCATGGCAATTAAATTAAATGAAAAGCTGCCTTGGCACATTTCTTGTGTGTCTTTACTGTCACATATAAAAGCTTATCAGATGACAAGATGATGTCAGGCTGAATCTAATTTTAATTTGGCTCATTAACATGTGGTGTTTGCATGGTATCATGCCTCCATGAGGATTCTAACATCCCAAAGGGGAGCAGAAACATTTACCACATTAATCATTTAGGTCTATATTTCAATTTTATGGTTTTATTTAAAAGTCAACATCTTCACAGTTTTGTTAAGTTTGGATGTTAAACTTGATCATATTTTTCATCTGTTGTCCTTCTTAATCCTAATTTTAGATTTTTCTCTCTTCTGTTTTCATTTAATTTCTTTCTAAATGTTTGTTTTGTGTTAATGTACTTTTCTGTGATGTAAAGCACTTTGACTTGTCCTGTACATGAAATGTGCTCTATAAATACATGCCTTCCCTTATATTACAATCCAAATATTTAATAATTACAATTTAATGAAAGTTTTGGGGGGGATCCAGCTTCATGCTGAAATTTCTGCCTTTGTTTTTTCCTCACATTTTCAGAAACTTTGATCTTTTATCTGTTAAACAGAGATCCTGCTCAGAAATTACTCAGCATTGCAGAGAAATTGTCTTTTATTTTATTATGGTATTCTAGAAATAAAGAACATGAGAAAAGCCATTAAAATGGGGGCTTTAGGAATGTCTGCCCCGGATAATGGAAATGCACAGAGTAACTGTTGACAGACACTTTTTTTAAGAAATCATTCTGCATCCATTTGTAAACGACATATCCCAATCATGGTCACAGGAAGGCTGAAGTGAATCACAGTCTTCTATAATAAAGGCAGCTCATGCTTTTAACAGATTAAGGGTTAACTCCCAGATACAGGAAATGTAGAGCTTATTTTCCGACAGGCATGCATGTGTAGACATTTGGGTTTCCTAATGTCACTCTTAAAACTGCAGCAAATATATTCTCAGCCTGAGAAACCATTTTCTCTCAAATGTTCTGTCATAAATCCAATAATACAACCTGTACGGGTTCATATTTAGATTTTCATTTGTTTCGCCACCTGTTTGGTTTCTGTAACATCACACTGTGGACATTTAGAACAACATCTTTACAGAAATCTATATTCTCTGCACACCAATACTTACCATCCTGCCATATATCAGCAACAACATGCTAGCTCGCAATGAGTCGGCTTTAGCCCTGAGCCAGGCCGCTGGCTTGACAAATGAGAAAGTAAAGAGTTTGAATGTGCAGATGAATGATCCTGATGATTGCCCAGGATTGTAATAAAACACTATGTCAACTCTAATGTTGTTAGTGTTTCCGTGCTCTGCCAGCTGAGTCGCTGCATGGCTCGTCTCAGCCCTCAGATTTGATTTCCATAGAAACATCTGGATGCTGGTTTCATCTGTTACCAGAAAAAAGTTCAGAACTAGAAGAAATGCAGCAGACAGTGGGCTTTTTTCCTTTTACTCAGAGTGAAATGAATCAGTGAAAACCTTTTTATAATTCAGTTTAATATTCCTTTGTTTGTATGTAAGATTTTATGTTGAGCTGAGCTGAGGAAGAGCATGGATTATCGGGAGGCGTGTCCACATTTACCTTTACACAATATTTATTTTTGCTCTTCATTTGAGTAAGGAACTGAAATAAGAAAACAAATAAAATAGAAAAATCTAAAAAGTCTACACATGAAGGCTGTAAATGATGTAATTGTCTTTGGGAAAAACTGATGTTTTAGTAGAAAAAAACAAAGCCTTAAAACAGATTATACACAAACTCAGCAATTCATTTAAAATGCCTTCATTCTGCTAAGAAACAACTATTCTGTGCAAATTTTAAACACAAAATAAAGTAACACCTATTTGAATTTCTTGAGGGGACGAAAAATGTCCCGTCAGTGCAGCAGCTGGTGCTCCTTCCTACACTACACCAGTGTCTGTGTGACTTTGTGTGTTGCTGCTTTGTGAAATAGTTTATGTCTGGTGTGGTGAAATAATCAGTAATCATTAGCGATCTGATAATAGGAAATAATTTTCCCAATAAATAAGCCATCAGTAGTAGAATCTGACAAAACAGTGATGCCTTTTGTCAGGGCTGGATAGGAGGTGGACACATACTGGGACAGAGGCAGGAGTCCAAAACAGAAGCAGTTCAAAAACTCCCATGACATAAGTATCAGAATCGATAGTGAAGGGCATAGTCAAGAATGCACAGAAAAAAAGTTAAAAACACTAGGAAAATGGTAGAAATCAAGGAAACAGAGGCTGAAGTGCAAGATGAGATTCACAAAACGATCTGACAGGGTCAGCAGGCTGCCAGACACCTTAAATACACACAAGGGAGAGACGCAGGTGAGACACATGAGGGTAATCAGGTAACCGGGAGGAGGAGATGAGACACCTGGGATGACAAGAGAGTAATACCCAGAACTAAAAAATCCAGAAGTGCAAGAGAAAATCCAAAATAAACTTAGAAAAGCCCTGACCCAGGAACAGGAACCTGCACCTTTATCACTGTCCAGAAAATGCACGTTTTCCTTCTTTCGTGATTTTGTAAGTGAGTTAGTGTTAGATAGACAGCAGTCAGAATGTTCTCCCTTTGGCAAGCAGGAAAGACTTCTGATGGCCAAGCCAACAGCTACTTAAATTTTGCTAAGAAGAACACATACCTGAGCCATAGCTCAGACTTAGCATCAGCCATGATCAGGCTCAGGTCAGGCTTTTTAAAGATCCGTGGTGAGCCAGAAACCTGCATCTCTACCCATGGAGGGTAACAGGCTTTTTCTGTCTGTATTTGAATTATTATTTTACAATGTTTTTTTTTCAATGTACTTTTTAATACTTCTTCTGCAGCCATCTGTAATGCTTTCCTTTTTATATAATGCACTTTGGATTGTCCTGTACATAGAACATGTTACACATAAACTAACCTTGCTATTTAACCTACAAGAAATGGAAGCGCTGGAAGCTTTTTGCTCCAAGCTTTTTTACATGACCCCCATTTACCAATCCTAAATGAAAACATATTTCAACAGAAGGTCGTAATGCTTTTGTCATGTGTGTTAGTTTTATAACCAGTCACAGATATAAGCACCATCATCCATCAGGATCAAATTTAAATACAGTTTCCAGGCAGACCCAAACCACCCAATGATTTATGAGATTACAGTGACAAACCAGGACTGACAGGGATCACAGTAAAACTACAAATTCAGATGTGATTTCCGTTATGTTATTTGTTTGGTGTCACTTCCTTTAGTCATGCAGATGCTAACATCCTGTGTTTAAAGCCTGTTAGCACTCAGAGATGAGCCTCCTTGGGTCAAACTGCTTCCTGTTAGGTTTTTAAATGATGAAATGAGGACATTCTCTGATATTATCCTAAACTTTATTTGACTGATTCGCTGCTGTTATTGAGGACTTTCACTTTTTCTCCTTTTCTGCGCTTGTTCCTAAGTGAATGTGCGGTTCTTTTTCATGTCAAGCGAGTGCTGAGGAACAAGAAAATATCTTTGTGTCTGAGTACGGTGGGAAGCCAGCATGGTTCTTATTTGTAAAAAGGTGTTTGAAGCTTAAAGAAAGGCTCCCTTGAATCGGTTGGGGTCGTGGAGATGAGCATTCACAGAGGTTTTTGCCCGAAGTCATTTCTTTGAAAAAGGTCTCATCTCGGGCTTTCACAGAGAAGAGGGGCTGACAGAGCTTCCAGGTAACTGTGGGGTTGAGGATGCATTGAGGTGATTTGAAGAGATGCGCAGAAAGACCAAGAATTGACAAGACTTTTATCTTTATTTACTAGTAAATTGACTATAAATCTTATACAAGTGAGTGAATTTAAGTTTCCACACCATACAAGCCAACATATTCATAATTACAAGTGGTGAGACAGCCACTTGTAGAAGACGAGCTCGTCCAAAAAAGTGCAAAACAATCAGCAAGATCTGAATTTCAGGAAAGTTTGGTAACCTCTTTGTCACAAGGCCTTATTTTTGACCTCTTGATGTACCTAAAATAAATAAAGTATCCTCACAACTACAACGATGTATGTATAATATCCTACGAAAGAAAGTGGAGACATGCGATGAGCGCACACACGTCAGAATCAAGCTACTGTATGTATGTCATGAATGTTTATAGTATTTAAACACAAAAGTTCTAATGTAGAGAAGCTTAATGTTTTTCAGTTCAGTTCTTTATTTTTAACATACTGAATACAAAAAAGGAAAGAAAGAAGAACAAAATAGAAATAAAATGTGAGTGACTTCATTTGAGTGACAGTATACATTATATATAAATATACATAGATCCATACTCATCTACACACACACTGCGCTGTGATTTCAGTTTACAGCAACAATTTTGTTGTAAAATCTTCTGAACATTCTTTAGTTGGAGCCAGTTAGTTCAGGAACCAGACCCTCCTCTTCCTCGGGCTTGCCTTTGCCATGTGCTGTTTCTTCATCAGGTTAGGGAAAAATACACCTTAATTTGAAGGCAGCACAAGCTTCCCTTCCATCTGAATAGACTTATCTGCATTAATGTTGGCATCACAGAAGTGGAAATGATCTTTGCCAAGGGCGCTCATGCGACCCATACTATCAGAACCTGGCTTTGAAGGCAGCCACACATATTTAAGTTTCCATACAACATCACTGAAAGCAAGACTGCAACAGGATCTGATGATATCAGCCATGACATCATGTTTGATGTGTGCAGACAGAACAACCTCTGCTGTGAATCAAAGCTGCTTTGATTGAAGTTATGTTTTGCTCATCTAGCTTCTGTCTCCACTGATCAGCTGTTTTTTGGGTTTTTACTGAGCAACATCAGTGCTGCATTAATGAAGATATCACTCTAATGTACATTATCCTCCAGTGGTTTTATTGATACTCAGTAAAAGACCAAAGTTTGAACAATTTAACTCCAAACACCACCGAGACCAAAAAAATGGTAATTGCTTATAAGAGGCGGACAGGGAATCACACTCCACTGACTATCAAGCGAGCATGTGTGGAGCGAGTGGATTCCTTTAAGTTCTCGGGACACTCATCCAGACCGATGTTAAGTAGATGGCAAATAGCTGACTAAAAAGGCTCATCAGAGGCTTTGTTTTCTGTGGGTGCTGCACCACCTGGAGAAACAAACTGCTGGTGTCCTTCTGCAGGGCCACCATTGAGTCGGTGGTGATTTCTGCCTTTTCAGCTGCTGATGGAAGGGTCCTGCAAATCAGAACTGCAGGAAAGATCATTAGATGCCCTCTACCGTCCATGGAGGACGTTGCCAGCGCCCGCTGCTGGCGCCGAGCTCTGAGGATCTCAGCAGACACATCCTGGACAGAGTCTGTTTGAACTGTTGCCATCAGGAATGTGCTTCGGGTCCCTGAAGTGCAGAACAAACAGACTAAAGAAGAGCTTTTATCCACGGGCTGTCAGAACCATGAACCCCTGACGTGGCCATAAGGGGCAACATCTACTGGCTGAAACCTGTGCTGCACTGATGGTTGCCTGTACAGTAGCTCTTATTATATTCTAGGTTTTACTTTCCTTATTTAAGATTTTTATTTTATTCTTCTTTTGATCTAATAGTTTTATACACTGCCTCAGTGGTAGCTGCTGCCATTTTGTTTTGCATCAAAATATGATGACAAAGTTTTCTGTTTTGTTAAATACAACCCTGTCATATTTTTTGTGTAATGTGCTGCAGGTGTGTAATAAAAAATGAAGAGTATCTACATTTATAATGAATTACAGAAGTTTGTACTTAGTACAGAAAAAATACTGTTTATACATTTTTCTCATATTTTTTAGCATTTTCACATTACTCCCTCCTTTCTTCTGATTTTCCTTTAATTGAAACCATAATTTTCTCTTCTTGTTACTCTGTCTCTTTCTTGGAAACACTGCCAACAGCCTCCTCTGCAAACTATGCTACATCATTGAATATTGTCCTATTTTTGGAGGCACACATCATGCCTCCTATAAGCACATTTAGGCCCAACAGCGCTATCAGTTACCACAAGGTCTCTCTGTACCACATAATGTTAATATTCCAATATAAGGAGTAGTTCAACATGTAAAATGAGATGCCTAATTAGTTTCCCTCTATTAGAGATTAGATAGAAAATAAAAAATACACACTACTCACACCAGCATATTTATCTGTGAACAGAGCAGTGAACCCACATTAACATCTACTGCTCTTTGAAATGACTTATTTCACTAGCTGATTAGACTTAATGGATATTTAAAACTTATTCCACTAAGAGTCATTTACATAATGCAGAGGTGAGCTCAGGTGAAGGCTGATCTCTTCTTCACCTCGCTGACAAGGGCTCCTTTCTGTCCATGCTTGACCAGAGTGAGGAATTTTCATTCAGACATCTTATTTTCGCTGCCTGTTGTTGGTACAGTTTTCTCTGGCGAACTGGAAGCTGTAAATTCCATCTAGGTGTGGATGTGAGTGTGAGTGTGAATGTGAATGCGTGTGTTGGAGCTGTGATTGAGTGCTGACTTGTCTAAGGTGTCACCCTTCCTTACGCCCAGTATTTCCTGGGCTGGGCTGACCCTGAATGAGCAGGGTGTTAAAAATGGATGGCTGTTCTGGAAATGCACCACAGACTTTCCAGACAGATGTCTGGACTTCAGCCCAGATGTCTGCTGAGCATTTCATTCTGCCTGAATGGCACGTCTTACAGCTTCAACTTCAGGGGAGGTTTTTATAGCCATGTTGGTGTTTGAAGAAGACCAACTTTTACAATGGTGGAGATGGCATAGCATCAACCACGTGTTTGTGCTTTCATCTGATGTATCAGCATCATTGTTATGATGATAACAACTGCATAAAGATGGGAAAGATGGGGTACAGGTGCAGCAGGCCGGGTCAGTGCAACCATGTTTCATGTTTAGTAAATCGTGTGCTATGATCTCTTTGCACGTTCTGGTTGAAATGCCCACATTACTAAATGAGTTGGGTGCATTATTTTGCCCATAAGTAAGTCAGCTGCAGCATGTTTTTGAATGTGCTATCAAGTTGGCACATTTTACACATGAAAACCTTTAATAAATCAGGGCCAGAGAGTTTTGCTTGCTTCTCCTATGGATGATATGGATGATAACATCTTCCTTAAATTGGAAAGAACAAGACTGGATTGACTAATAATTCCCTTTGCTTTCTTACCTATTCAGATCCTCAGCAAGCACAGTCGAAGTAATTTAAATGGACACCGTGATCTTGGAGCAGAATATGACAATGCTCTGATCAGGTTGCAGAGGGAACCAGACATCTTCTGTCCCTAGCAGCACTCTCCAGCTCATTCTTAGGGATCCCAAAGTATTCCTAGGCCATAAGGATTCTGTGTCAACAAGTCCTGAGTCTCCTTCGAGTAGGATATGTCTGGAAAACAGGATGCATCCAAATCAGATGCCTGAACCATTACGACTGACTCTTTTGAGGAGTCAGGGTTGCTATAAAGACAGATCATCAGCCAGACTCCTCTGCAGAATCCCCAGCATGGTGAAGGAGTTTGTGCACCACCACAATCCTCAGGCCTGTGATGTTAGCAGCGTTGGCTCGTGGAAGGGGATGGGCTACTACAACTGGTAACATAAACCCTCCTGACTTTTGAAATTTCACTTTTTCACTTGTTACATTTGGTCATGTTTTCTTTCATGATGTGACAGTGAGGGTCCTGTCACTATGCCTCTGACTGATCATATGCCAGGCTACGTGACCGCAGGGATATCCCTTTGGCTGACTGGTCAGGGCCCATGGCTTTCACCCTGGAGGTTTGTGGGATCGATCCCTGCAAAGGTCCTCCTTTGTTCTGCCACATTTCAGGAGATCCAGTAAGAATGTATTTCTCTTGGTGGTTTTCTTCATGTTCTCATGGATTACAAAGAAACATACTCTTTTTACTTAAATCAAATTGTGAATGTTTTTCACGCCTCTGTGGCGATTTCAGGATTTTAATCTACTACAGCTGATATATGGGTTTCTCTAACGGAGAAAATCATATGGGGTCTATAAAATGAAAGAGTTCATGTTACATGTGAGAGAAATCCTTATGCAATACTCATCATTTACTAGCCTGCAAGAAATTCAGGCTCAGATCCAACATGTAAATTCTGCTGTTGTCAGTGATTGTCGCTAAACTGTGTATGGAAAGCCTTGGGTTGGGAAAGATCCATAGTTTCCATTACGAGTAATTCCTTGTCTGATTATTTGCTTAGTAAACATGCATTTCTTCCAAGTAGCCCATTATGAAAAAAGACATTGCCAAGCTGTTTAAAATCATTTACCAAAATAGGTTAATGCAAGGAAAGTTAGTTTTCCAGGCTACAAAATGCACGGTATGACTTCTTATTAAAATGTTTCTGGAAATATTGAATGTATTGTTGGTGGACTGCTTTGAGATGTTCAGGTCAACAAAATGTTGAGATCAACAAGGTGATGGAAACCTTCCTCAGAGGTTCTGCTCCATATTGACATGACAGCATGACACAGTTGCTGCATCCATGATGAGAATCTCCCGTTCCACCACATCCCAAAGGTGGAATACTGGACTGAGATGTGGTGACTGTGGAGGCGGTTGGAGTCCAGTGAACTCATCATCATGTTGGAGATGATCTGACATGTTACATCATCCTGCTGGAAGTAGCATCAGAAGATGCTCCATTGTGTACATATGGTAACAAATGCATCAGGGTTTAAACGAACCATTCATCATTTGACCTTTTATGGACTTGATTCTTAAAACTCCTGTTTAGGGTTTAACCATCGACCTCTTTGGTTTTTACCAGAGATGATGTAAAGGGAGAAATTCTTAGGATAACGCTCTGTTTTAAAGTTTCTTGGCACTTTTTTCTGCTAATTTTCAGCACAGTTTGCGGCTTCTAACCGATACTGAGGTGCCATGGGGTCTGCTCAAGTGGTCTTTTTGGTTTGATGGTTCCTAACTGAGTGAAATGACCCAGAAGGATCTGAATGGGATCAGCAATATTGAGGAAAGGATTTTCAGTGCTTCCTTTAGGAAACGCTGGAGGATCTTTCAGTTTCTTGTGGCTTAGCCCAATTCTAACAGTTATTCATCTACAAAAATAAAAGGATATGCGGTTGAGTCCAAATGCTTCTGACAAGAAGATTTAACAAATGGGGATTAAATAATATCATTGGGGTATAAATTTGGGACAGAGAGAAGGGACATGTAGACAGACACAACATAAGAAACATGCCTTTATTGTCTTCGTGCAGAACTGATGTGATCTTCCAGATCCCAGTTTTGCATGTCCTGTTCCCATACATCAGCGCCACAATAGGAAGCTTGTATTTCTGCATCTTGGACGCTCACCGGCCACTCTCCTTCCATATAACCTCTGCAGTTTTGAACAAAAACCTTGCTACTCCAGTCTGCCATCTCTTATCCACATCCATCTGCTGGTGCTCAGTCTGTGAGAGCTGTTCAGTGCAATGCAACTATCTGATGAAGCTGGAATTGAAAATGTTCCAGCTGGACCCAGTTTTTAACTCTCAAAAATGACATGTCTGTGTATAAGAGGACGTTTGGCCACCCTAGAATATCGCCACGATAAGGATGCTGATGATCTGTAACAGGTGTCTCCAAAACATAACATTACAAAGATCATCAATTGAGATAATTCTGCCTACTTCACACATTTAATAAGCAAAAAAGAAGAAAAGCATCTAAACCTTGATGTCCATCCACACTATATCACATGGTATTGTAAATGAATAAATGCAAATAAAACTAAACAAAATAAGAGTTTAAAAACATTTCTTTAATTAACCTGCCTATGTCTAAATCAAACATCCATCTCTGTTGTGTACAATTTCATCTCTGAGAAAAAAACAAGAGGAATATTATGCAATATGCTTGAAAAGCTTTTTAAAAGAATATTTATTGAACAGCTGTGGTTATCCAACCAGAACCACTTGTTGATGATTCAAGTCCTTGCAAATATTTACAATGCTTGGCCATTAACAGTGTTTTAAAGCAGAGTGTTCAGAAGAAAGCAGAAACATTTAGGAAGAAGAAAAACGTCGGAAATGTGTTAAGAGATATTTAGATTTTTTTGTGATTTTCATTGTTGGGTTTCAAGGGAAAACTGAGTTCAGCTTTTGTAATTAAACCAGTGTGGAAACCATGAAACTAATGAGAGCGACTTGCCTAAAAATACACACAATTCTCCCAGTAGGTAGCAAAAAAAAGTTTTACTTCTGTTAAAATGTAAACACTTCCTGTTATGATGTCAACGCCAGGGGTTATTGCTGCCAATTATGGTTGCAAAGTATCGAGGACCAGGAGGGTCATCGAAAAAGCAATACTACGTTTTCATGCTGATTAATCAATCAGCATGAAATTAATCAGTCATGGAAAAGCTAAAGGAAGGCGGTAAAGCATTTAGGAAATGCATTTAGAAAAAGGATTTGAAAATGCAAGCGGGAAAAGGAAAAGGAAATGGAAAGGGGAATTACTGCTTTTAAATAGATTATATGTAAAGGTATTTC
>JAVQJG010147117.1:0-11817 GCA_036024015.1 Craterocephalus amniculus
GATAGATAGATAGATAGATAGATAGATAGATAGATAGATAGATAGATAGATAGATAGATAGATAGATAGATAGATAGATAGATAGATAGATAGATAGATAGATAGATAGATAGATAGCAAGCAGAAGGTGTCAGACATTGGCTGGACCACGTCTCTACCTTGCGTCTGCTGTAGACCTGCTTCTGTGTTTAAGATCATTGTCCTGCTGCATGAGACTGTTCATCTTATTGTAATTCTTAGGTTGTATGTAAAGCACTTTGAATTGTCTTGGACCTGAATCAATATCAATAAACTTGCTTTGACTTGCCTTGCCTTGTTTTAGCTTCAGCTGTGGGACAGATGAACTCACATCTGTCTCTAAGACTTTGGTATCCAAAGGATTGATAGTCCATCAATGGGCTTAAATGATGATGATCAATTAATCAGAGTGTTGGTCAGCTCCTCCTGGCTGAATCTGACCCTCTGATGTCATATGAAATGGTGAGGATGGGTGCAGTTTATCTCTGATTCTGTTACTTTCTGTTCAGTAAATAATGACACAGCGTGATCTGTCAGGTTGCTCATCTGATGCTGGAGGGACTCGGTTTTTAGAGCTGACTTTCTTTCTCTCTGTATATTGCAGCTACATAGCATATTATTCATAAACTAACAGGGTTAAGAGAAAGTGCCCTCTGCCATCATCTCTCATGTGAACAGTCTGACTGAGGACTGTGATGGCTGACATCCCCTGGCAGAGTGCAGATCATTTGTCCACAGGAACAGGGGCCGCTCAGTTCCAAATGCCTTGGTGTGTGGTGCCTAGACAATGGGCTCAATGCTGGGCTATTATCCCCTGTGTCAGCAAGGATTGGCCTCCCATTTGAAGAGGTCCACTCGTCTGCATCCATGCCACTTTGAGGAGCATCATTAGGTGGGCCTGTCAATTTCTAAACCTATCTGGATGCTATAAATACCATGCATCATCCCTCCTTACAGCATATATGTCTTCATAATACCCATCCAGCTGCAAACAGGCCTGAGTAGATGGTCTACTCTGTGTCAAATTATCCCTGCAATTTGGTTTTAATCAATTCAGCTGTGTGCACAGCCATTAACAAACATGTTTTTCTGTATCTTCTGTATTTCCTGCTTCTTATTCTTTTCTCTTTGCTGTATTGCAGAAAGCCTGGACTGACAGGTGACAGGCGTTGTGTTGTAAGGCTGATCTACATCAGATTGAATAACATTTATGTTGATCATCTGCCAAACTCCCAACGTGAGTCGGGCAGATGATGCAGCTGGATGTATAGTGAACTCCACATCCCGCTGGATTTATACTATGCCTGATCAAACAGGCCTGTGAAGCACCAAGACAGGCTTAGACCATCATTAGTCCATTGTGAGGTTGCACACTACTTGTAGCTATCTCAGCTCATGCCCAAATTGGCTGGATGTCAATCTGCCTGTGTCTTGTGAGGTGTTAAGAAGCCTAATGATGTCTACTCTCAGCTCTTCCATTGTTTGGATGCTGATCTTCCGTTGCAGGTGAGGCAGGCAAGCCCAATGTCGCCGGACTATAATCCAACATAAGTGTGAAATCATAGATGAGATTTATTTATTTAAGTCTCATGCTAGATGCAAAGTCATGGGATTTAAAGTGGAAAAACTGCCACAAAATTTCCAATTAACGTCTAAATATTGTCATTTAGAGAGATGAGGCATTGCATCGATGCAGAAGGTGAAACGGGATTTGATGCTTTTCTGTTTTGTTTGCACAGATTTGTACATGAAGCTGCTTCCTGACACGTCTCTTACTCACTCCTTTGGCTCGTCTTTAAACCTCCCTTTGGCATTGCCAGACTAAGTTATGTGGATTGCCTGTGAAGATGTGATATGTTGGAAGCACTCAGACTGCCCCCAGAGAATTGGCCCATAAACCGTCATTAGTGAGCAGAGAAGTGTTAAGTCTTTACAGTCTGATATTCCTTATAACCCTTTTTATTCTGTGACAAACCATCCAAAATGATGTGCAATTATACTGAGGAAAATCCAATTTACCTCTTTTCAATGTATTTTCTGTCTAAATGTGTGAATTATGAATAAAATAAAGCAGATTTATTTCTGCATAACATACATGTAGATTTCAATCTTAATCACTTTTTGTGGAACAAGTGAAAGAGGAAATTATTTGGCAGATTTTCACCTAACAGATGTGGTAAACAGCAGAAATTTCTTTCTTTCTTTTAACATCATTTCATCGTATGGACTCTAAAAAGATGCTGTGACTTCTGATGCAGTCAGGGCAAGACAGAATTTCATATTTAAGTTTGACATTTTTGACAATTGGGGAGAAAGGAAACCTTCACAACTTTCAAGCACACATAAAACTTAGATCAGTTGTATTTTTAAAAGTGCAAAGGGAAGTCACCATGCTCAAGTGAATCAACATTTCAAAGTCTTCATGGAGCCCTTCACTTTTGTGGCAGATCACAGAGGATAGGATTGGCAAGGCTGATTTACATTGTTCAGAAATCGGCGGCTGGTCTGTCTTGAAAAGGAAAATACCCTTTACATGGCTTAAATATAACCTTTTGTCTCCTCCTCTGCACTGGGAAAAAAAGAAATAAAAAGTAGTGTGGAACAAAAGGAGGGATCATAAATAAATGAATGCAATTGAAAAAAAAAAATAGATGGGGACGTTAATTCCCTTACCGTTGGTTTAAATGTGGCAGGGTTAAAAAAAGATAAAGAGAATAGTGACTCTTTAAGGAAGCCAGATCTGTGGCCCCGTCAGTTGATTAGTCTCCTTGATTATCATTTATAAGAGGCTGTAGCACTCTGTTATTTGCATTCCTATTTAGCGATGATTTTGCAGAGGGCACGCTGTGATTAAACTTGTCGAGAGGTTTGATTGACAGGGTCAAATCTCCACATTCCTTTCTGCTGAAATAGGAAGAAAAAAGAAAGTAAAATAGACACTTAATGTGTCAGCATTCCTATCCTTTCCTTTTCCTCTCTCTAACTCAGCAAACTCCCTTCTTTCTGTCCCATCCTCCCACTCATCCTCTGTTACAGTCTCGGTCAGGAATGTTTTAATTTTAGGGATAGATTCTGCCCGTCAAGCAGAGCTGGATGGCCTCTAGTTCAGACGATGAGATGTGATGGGTGTTAAACAATAAAAAAAGGAGATGTGAGAGAACAAAGAGGAAAAGAGCTCCCTTTATTGGACAGATTTAATTACACTGAATAGAGATTAAGGCAGGCAATGCACTGAGGTGTGAAATTAACCCTTGATTACTGATGAAGCTCTGAAATGACGATAAAAACAACAGTAAAAAAAAAAGGTTGACCACTTGGTAGCAGTAATTATTTCAGATATCACTTTTTTGAACATCTGGATAGGTAATGCTGGTGTGCACAAATGAAGGAGAGTAAGAAGCCATGCTGAAGACACTAACAGAGAGAGACTTTACATGATTTGAAATCTAGCAGCTTGTTTGCATCAGGGATGATGAACCTCTCTGTTAAACCGGGCGCCGTCCCTGGAGGGGAGTGAGACCACTGAAGAGAGAGAGAAGAAACAATTAAAAATGCTGAAATGATTTGACGCAATCTGCTCACATAAAGTGATACTGAAGACTCGCAATCTGAAGAACATCATTGGATTCAGGAAGTGGACAGAAGGACAAACGGCATAGACTCAAAATAAGTTATGCTGAAATATTTAATTTCTCTTATTTTAAAAGCACTTGTTTTAGTAATTATAAATTTTAGTAATTTAGTATAAAATCTGTGGGACACTGAATGGGTTCAAATAGTAGAAACACAAAAAGTAGTTTGCATATAAATATATAGAGATCTACTAAAACAAAGATGAATGGTGGAGTTCTTCAAGACTCCATGTTGCCACCCCCACCCCCCCTATTATTCAGCATCTTCGTGCTCCCACAAGCTCAGATAATGGAAACAAAACCAAATACCTGATCGCAAGTATGCTGACAAAACTCAGCTCATTATTAGCTACTGTCACCGGGGGACTCTGGTCTCAGATAAACCTGCAGTTTATGTCACAGTCTAGTCAAAATTTGGATGTTTCAGAATTCTCCTCTGCTCGATGAAGATAAAAGTGAAAAAATAGTTTTAAGAACCAAAGATTGACATCCACCTTCTTCAGTCTTTTTGGACTTAAAGCTAAATATTAACATCTACATTAAAGCAGGAAACAAATCAGCCTTTTACAACCTGAATAATATAGAATAAAGGGGCTAATGACTCAGAATGGTTTAGAAAAACTTCATCATCTGTTTCCAGAAGTCTACTACACCAGAGTTTTTACAGGGCTTTAAAATCACAAAGACAACTGCAACTAATTCAGTATGCGGTTGCTCAGGTCCCCACTAAGAACAGAAAAAGGAAACATATATAATCAGTTCTCACATCTCCACACTGAATTCCTGTGAGACAAAGAACTGATTTTAACCCTTTAAAGGCATATAAACCATATTGATATGTACAGATTGTGAGACTTTTTGCATCAGTTTATGAAAACCCTGTTAAACACAATGTTATACAGTATATGTCTTCTGTCCTATGGTGGAGACAATAATAATTTAATGATGCACTAAAATCATTTTGACATATCATGGTAAAAAAAATGTAAATAGATGAAAACTATCTTTAATTTTTATTAAACTTTTATTCTTTTACATTTTGTTAAAGAGACAAATAAAGACTACAGAATAAAAAACCCCATCAGATCCAAGTCATAGTTATGATAAATCAGCTCGGAAAACTTTTTATTTACTTTTAATTAAGAGCATTTTTCAATTTGAATCTATTTTTTTGATTACATGTATAATGATGTGATAATGATAATGGTGATGGGACTGCAGATGGAAATTAGCCTTTGGCTAGAATCTGGCATGTTTACAATCATGTAATTTTTCATGTTTGTCCATTGACATGTATTGTCCCACCCAAATAAATAAATTCAAATAATGATAATGGTGATAGTGATGTATTTTCCCTGGTTAAATCTGTTTGCATTTCATGCAACTTCCTGTATGCATTCTTTAGTCTAAATGTTTTTCTGATCATGTGGATGATATTTAGATGTTTTATGAATAGACTTTGTATAAAATGGCATTGCTTTGCTCTGGTGGCTGCTCACAACATTCACAGCTGTCATGTAATTATAAATGAAATTGTTTTGTTTTGCTTTGTTTCTCTATATTAAGCTGTAGGCTATATCTGTAATAAGCTGATGACCTGTACAGGTTGTAAATAAGAAAAATAGATGATGTATGGATTTTAGTTTCCAGTCACTGATGGGTTCAATTTAAGCACCAAACTGTTTGGGATAAATGAAGTATTAAGTATTTAATTTCATTTTAAAATATTTGTTCAAAGTTGGTATAATAAAATAAAACAAAAAGAAACACTTTTTCACAGCAGTTTGTTCAGCTTGTCATCCAGATAGGAAGCAGGATTTCCCCATCTTCGGTCCTGATGTTCACATCTCAGACCTCCCCCTCAAAGCTGGCTGTTGGTATAATTAGCAGTAATTAATGAAGAGAAAAAGGGACTCATTTGTATTTTAAATTATCTTAAATGATCCCATTAACACTTGTCATAAGCCTGTACAATAAACAGCAGGAGTTCAATTAGATTTTAGTCATATAAAGGGACTTCATAATGCCACTTCAGAAATCTTCCAGTTGTTTTTCCTTTAATTGTCTGCAAGATGTTTTCAAACAGATGTTTCCTCAGGCCTGTGAGCTGAGAATACAAATAGAAAAAAGTGTTGAGAGAAATGTGCTATAATGTGTGGCTCGGCTCAAACACCACCTCCCGCTCTTTCTCTCTAACTGTGCGTGCATGACAGCATGCATACAATAAAATATGTACCCTGTCTTGTACATTTCATTCCCGTTGCTGACTGGACAAGGAAAGAGGACGGAGAGGAGAAATAAAGTGCCATAATGAATCTAAAAGGCATAATTCATTCTGATCAAACGCACTCAGGGATGAGTCATGCTCCGGTGAACCCTTCTGACCACTGATGGGCCTGCAGCAGCGAAAAGGATGAGACGGGATTGACGAGCACACATAAATTCTAATTATTCCCAATGTATGCGATCCTGCAAATGGCCATCCTCGCAGTGGTGGCTCGTGATGGTTCCCTCTAACAACCCCCCCACTTCTGGAAATGTCCCTTCAGACTTTTCATGCAGAGCTGCGGCTGTAAAGCTGGGACAGGGCTGTGAAAGCAGTGGGCTGTGTCGTCAATACAAAAGGTAGAAAAACACAGCAGCTCCAGCTAAAGGAAAGGTATGATCAATTAATCCAGGCGGTAATTGGATGAGTGTGTATGTAAAGCTGTAATGCTGTAATGAAAGTCATCCATTGTGCACATTCTCTCTCTGGCCGGTGAACCATCCCCCTCATCATCCTTTGGATCTCAGGTGCTTAGCCATGCAAATCTGTCTGACAGCCCAGTACATCTCTGTCTGCCTAATTGGACAGTATAGAGTTGTTTATGGATATTGCAGACATTTAGGACTCGGTTGGGGGCTGCTCAAAAATCATTAGCAAGCGGCCCCTGTTACTGGACTGTCAGCCTCACTTCACCAACGTCAACGCTGTGCAATGAAAAAAAAATGTTTATCTCTGTCAACAACAGGGAGAGTCTAGTTTTAAGTAGAACATTTGAACATGAAGTGTTGAAATGAGAGTCTGTGGATTCTAACAGCTTGTTATATCACTCAGACCACTAGTTTTTTATGTGGAAGCGAGGTGGTGCTTGTGTTAATCTGAAAAACACTCCATCTGTGGTTTCTGCAGAAGAAAGATATTAACGTATGTCTCAGACGAGATGTGTAGGAGTGTAGATCGTCGTCCAAATATCCACCTACAGAATCACAGTCTGATTTTCATTCTTAATTTGGGATTAAACTGGAAAAATTAGAGTTAATTAAAATGAGCAACCAACAAAGAATTTGAAGTAAACTGTGATTTTAGAAAAGAATGGTTATTTCCATATTTTGGCCCAATGTTCATCAGCAAAGTGCTCTCAATAGTCCAGGACTGCATTATTTGTTTGTTTTTTATTATTATTATTTTTAAATTCAGTTAATTTAAAAGACAATGTCATATTACATTAAATTATAATTTTGCACATTTATAATTATTATTACTTTTATCAGTCTCCAGTTATCTGAATTAGTGTTGAAAATTCTGCCTTTTCTTTAATAAAATGGTATGAATAATTTCTGTAATTGATCTTTGATTTTGTCACATACGGTATCTTTTAAAAGGATCAGGTTTCATATTAAAAAGGGTCAAATTCCATGAATTGCTGTCTAACAGCCTGAAGGAAGCATGACAGAATATAGTTTTAATGGCATTCCCAAAGTTATTTCTTTTCCCCAAATGTGAAGGTTTCTTGAGCTCCACATGAGCTGCAGGTTCAGCTTATGAAAGTTCACGCTGAATGTTTGCATGGCTGAACATGGCAGAGCAGGGGCAGGTCAGACGGACTCCAGACAAGCTTTTACATGGATGAAGCGATGCCAAGCTGCACACAGCTGATGTGACCTCACAAACAGAGAACTAAGGAGAAGCTGGAAGGTTTTGGATAGTCAGAATGTGGCCTGGTGTCTGCAAGGTTATTTATTAAAGTTCATATACAGGTTCATCAACGCAAAGTCCTTTAAAAGACAAACCTTCATCTAGCACTAGAAGCCATGTCATCAGGCGGTTTGCCTTTTTATCATTGCACTTATCTCCATCAGGATGCAAATATACCGCACAATTGATCAGTGTGACCACAGAAGAAGACTTTATGTAAGGCCCAGAAACTGGTGACAGGATGAGGGTAAATTCAGGAGCTGCTGCTCGTCTAGCTCCTTTTCTCTCCCATTCTGTCTCCTTCTCTTCTCTCCTCTGCTCTTTAAACCATTCCATCTTTATAGCTGAGCTAATCAATGGCAAACCAGTGTCTATTGTCTGTTCTGTGCTCAGGCCACTGCCCTCCTGCTGCACCCCCCATTACAGAAATGTTTCTTCCCATCAGTGCCTTTACTTATCACTTCCCGGGTGACATTGAACTTCCTATGCCCCGGCCGCTGAGACACATCTCTGAACTCACACAATTACTCTTCATCCCCACTAACAATTTAGTAATGAAGTATTGATTTCCAGATTCCTCTCTTATGGATGATATTAGATTTTGTTTGATAAACTGTGGCTGGGCCTCTAATCTGCACTGTCCCTTTTCCCACTGTCTGTAAAACAAAGTGCCACTGGAGAGATAATGACCAGGGAACATCGATGAACTCATTTCATCAATTTGTAACACTTGACAATGAAAAAGGGCAGGCATTTTTCAAGCAGCAATGTCAAAGTTTATTGCTCTGGGTATGGTCTTATTGGAAGCCAGACATCTTGAGCAGCATTCACTTCTAATTTATGGGCCCCAATGTGCCAGTTACTTTTAAAGGAAATGTTTGGATACTGGGAGGATATTAGTGTTGCACCTGGGTTGTCTGATTCCCAGGGCCACCAGGGATTCATGTGTCATGTTAGAAAATACAAAAACAGCAGAAGAGAATCATACTGTTTGCAGTGAAGGAAAATGCAGCCTAGGACATAAATCATGCTGAGATGTTACATGCAAGTCACACATGGATGGATTCAAGGACCCACAGAAAGGCTTGAATACTAATATTCCTGCCTAAAATGTTTTCAGTAGAATATCAAATGTGCATTATTAAAAACAAAAGTATTAAAATAAGAAAGTTTTGTTATTCTGGAACTGGAGGACAATTGGTTTTCAGTATTATTAGCCCAGTCCGGCAATTTTTTGTTTCTTGCTCTTCCTGCCATGAATCCAGAGATCAGATACTAGGACCCTGAGAAATTGTTGTAGAGAAATTGTAGAAATATTTTACAGTAAGTTCTCTACTTGGAAATGTATCAACTCATCCAGAATATCCAATCATGTTCAGAGAAAATTTGGCTTTCATTACTTCAGCTGTTTTCTCTTTTCCTGTTTGTCTTCCCATTTTCTCTCTTATAAATGCATCCAGCTCTCCTCGGAATTCCAAGCTATGACCTCGTAATTCACAGAGGACCTGGAGATACCAGATTTAAAGATCTGCGCCCTGTACCACTGTAGTCCTTTGTTGTCTTTATCAAAACTCTTATAATACATTTTGTGCCTGTTAAGTTTAAAAGTGAGTTGGCTGTTTTTATGGATTATTATGTTGTACTGGTAGCAGATTACGCTAAAAATGACCTGATGCATCCACTTCTGAAATGTGATATTCTAGAAATTCTGGCCATTTTTTGGTCCATTATCAGATTTCTTTCACATACGTTGTGATATAACTTTTTATTTTTAAAACAACTGATATTTGTTGAATAGTAACTGCTAATGTCGGAGCCACGATTTTAGTATTAGCTGCTAATGTGGGAGCCTGTGGGAAGTGGAAGTGGGTTGGTGACGTCATTCCGAGGTAAACCACATTCGAGTTGCACAAACTCAGAAAAAATGGATGCCTCCAGCAAAGCTGTGTGTGCTGTTGCTCTTTCAGAGTACTATGAGCCACTTTTAAAATAATGCTTTCAGTCACAACGTTTCCCATTCTGTGTTTGTGTTTGTACGATTATACCGCACTTCAAGCCGAAAATCATAAAATAAATTTAAAATAATTCAAATTAACCTGTCAATTGTGCCAGGAACACCTGATAAACTACGAAATTTATATAACACTTCACATTTTCAAAAATGTTATAATCAACAGCTAATACTACTACTGCTATATGGTGCCATTTACATAAAAAAAGTAAAGGAAACCTAAAATGTAAAGAGAGAAAACAAACTAGGCATGCAAACTGGGCACAGCCATCTTGAAATTTGGGATCTTGGGGTCGTCTGCAAATAATAAGCAGATTTCATTTAAATCCACAACCAACATATCTGAAATCCAGAGAAGAGAACAACTTGGATCAGAAAATAATTGTTTTCTCCCCATTGACTACCATTCATATTTTTCAATTTTAAGGTCTCATGGGGCGGAAGTAGGTGGATGTGACTTCGGCTCTCCATTAGCTGTTAATGTGGGAGCCTGTGGTCTTAGCTGTGAATGTGAATTAGCTACACTACTCCTACTTACACTATTCCTCTTTAATTCGGAATCAACATTAATTCCACTTTAAACACTTTAAATAGACCATATAAACACTTAATTCCTTATGCAAATTTAATTCGGAATTAAACTTAATTTAATTCCGGATTAAAAAGCACCATGTAACCATGGCCATTGTTGCGTCCAATTATGGGTTATCGGACTGCAGAACAGGCATTTATCCCCAGTGCAATGTGTCAAAATGAAAGAATGGCAATCTGGCATCTACAATGCTTCACAACCACACAAAACCTCCACCATGTCCTAATTTTTTATTTTGTCCTGCGACGTGTTCCTACATATTGGCTAATAGGAATACAAAAACCAAATCCCATTTCTCTTCTTCACCCTTTACCCTTTGCCCTTCCCCTTCTCCCTTCCCCTTCCCCCCTGAAACAGAGCTATAAGGGGGAGGCTGAAAGTTAAACTCTACAAATTAGGACCCGCCTCAAAAAAATCGCATACGTCATCAGTACTTGCTGGCTTTTACGTATGCAGACATGACGAACTGTTGCTGGAAATCTGAAGAAATCATGCCATATACAGCTGTGGCAATATCTCTCTCATGGGCTATAGGCATCTGTTTTTAACGTTCCAGGGCTAATGTTAACATTACATCTAATGTGTGCATTACTACAGCATATGTTGTATCCCATGAAGCCCTCAATGTACTGAAGTGCAGCAGATTTCTGTAGATTACAAGGGCTGTCTACTATACAGCAAAGTAGTTTTCTTGCATTATTCCCCTTCATTTAAAGTGAGCTCCTGTAAAATCTTCATTTGAAGCAGTATATACACCTACCACCTGCCTTTATTCTCTTGGTCCTAACGGGAATTGGGATAGTGTACCCCTACGCGTAAACATGCAAAGAGGAGGGGTAGGGCCAAATGGTAGGGCCAAAGGGTTAAATGGGACAAGTTCAAGTTCACGTCTTCTTTTTAAATCTTGCTCTTTGCTATTGTAGTGTGGCCACTTGCCTGCAGAAGACACTGAACAAATATATGACACCATGTTTGTTAATCTGAATGATGAAAAAAATTGTGTAGTCTGAGCCAGGCGTTAGCTTGGTTGTTATTTCATCAACAGGTTCATATGAACACAGTTATTGTAAACTGGACCCATGTGGACCCGATCATGGTTTTTATTTTAATTGGACTACAAAGAATTGAACTGAGTCTGTAAAAGTTCCCTGTGATATTGTGAATTGGAGCCTAAAAAGCTGAATGATGAACTGTTACTGGTGTGTTTCTCATGTGTTCCCTTTTAGCGCAGCAGAAAAACAATCTGTAAAGTCTATCCGCTCTTTGGACCAGATCCTGGATCATGGTGTGATGCTGGAGCCAGGACTCGGTTGTGGTTCTGTTGTCATTGCAGCTATATGAGATAAAAGTAAGCTGTGGCTTAATAAACATGCATTTGGTAGGTAGGTGTGCAGCTGTGCAGCTTCGCTTATCCTCAATATGACATTATCTTTCAATCAGTAGGATGAGAGTTGACTTTATGAAACAGATAAATCCTGCTTAAGTTTGTTGGGTTTACCACAATGAGCCTTGCCTTACTCAGCTGCCTTATGAAACACTCAAACATGGCTCTGGTCATCCATGACACCACATCAGTCTTTCCTGCCCACTGAAGGCAGTTTTGTGT